>DWLH01000216.1:0-27682 GCA_018249795.1 Heliconius telesiphe telesiphe | reverse complement strand
GAATGCCACCTCAGTCTACCCGTGACCACGGACTACTGCAAAGTGTTCGAAACGTCGGGTTTCCAAAATGTAAAATCTTAAATATACGCGATTAATCCGGTTAAATTAGTTTTATTTAAAATGTGTACTAATCGTAAAAATCAAAAAACTTATTAAATTGAAAAGTATTTTAATATCTTAGTAAATATCTAGATTATTACAAATATGAGAAAAAAAAGTAACCTATGTTCATCCGAAGACCCTCAAGTATCTCTATATGAGTATTTTATCACAATTGAATTAGTGGTTTTGCCCTCATTGCGTAAAAGACAGACAGACAGACAGACAGAGTTACTTTCGAATTTATAATATAGGTATGGATTATTTTATTGCATTTAAAAGAAAATATTATATAGAACCTATATATGATAGGTTTAGAGAGAAAAGCGCTGTTCTGTTTGGTCTGCCATACCTTACATTTATAAAATTTACATACCATGTACTTTTACTATTAGTGTTAAAAGTGTCCATTATAATGGACACTTTCAATAAAAAGGTGAAAAATGTATATTTTTGTTGGCCACACGTGGCTTTCAATCCAATCTACGAAATGATTTATGTTTACATAAACTCCTAAAGGCTGAATGATGTTATACCAACTATAACGTTCATGTTAATATTATCATCAATCTGAGTTTCTTTTCTATACTGAAGTGGTGCGCCGGAGTCGCCCTAAAACAATTTACAAGATTAAAATTTGAAAAACAGCAAATTTAAATTACTTACACCTAAGCGTGCGGCTCTAAACGCACGCTTCCAGAATTAACTGGAAAGTGGGTAGCAGTTTTAATGGAAACGGAGTGTCTTAACATTAGGTTCTCAGGTTCCCTCTGCCTACCCTGCTACATACGGGATGCAACTTCAAGCAAAAAAAATATACATGTATGTTAAACTCTTTTTATGTTGGATAGTCCATTTATAGGGTAAGATGTTGAATAACGTAAGCTTGATTTTTAGTTTGGCTATCCGGGCGAAGACGTGGGTAAACGTTTCTAATGTATCATTCGAAAGGTTCAATTAATATAAATTAGACTAGTAATGGCGCATGGGCACAAATTGTGACTATAAACGCGACAGTTTGTGGAACCTAGTGTCAAAACACTCCGTCTCCCATTTTCCACCAAATTTTAGAGGTAGCGCGTGTTGAGTGGCGGAACTTAACGCCGCGCCTTTGCCTCGACACCAGAGCGAAGATATAAAAATATAAATTTAAATAAATATTTCATTTCCTCGAGTGGGGATCGAACCATTTGATTTTACATTCACACTTCGTGCCCTACGCCACGACTGGCCTCATATTAAAATAAACATAATAATTACAATTTTTATCAAGAAAAACCCACTTCATCCAAATCGGATCACCCAAGTTAAAAGATCTGAGGTAACAAACATAAAAAAAAAACAAAAAATACAGTCCAATTGATAACCTCCTTTTCTGTAAGAAGGTAAAAAAACTTACATTGCAAGTACCAGCGCTGCCATTCAGCTTTCCAGCGCATGACTGATGCGTCGCAAATTCTTTCCAATTTCTGTTATACAGAATATTCTTACATTCATGCCAATCAACTATATCGAGTACAGCCGATTGTAGGACTGGTGTTTTTTTAGTATCTGTAAATTGTGATATTTTTTTATAGTTAGCCTAGTGTTAAGACACTCTGTTCCTTTTTGGGTGGCGGAATCCAACGGCGCGCTTCGAACTCACATTCCGTTTTCAGTCCAAAGCTGTGTAGTTTTTTTATTTAAACACAGCGCACGACTGTAAATGCAACAGGTTGTGAGGGTCCATTCCCACTCGAGGAAATTAAATATTTAATAATTTGTTTTCCTCAATCTGGTTACGAGGCAAAGCACTGCGTAAATTTCCGCACTCAAAACGCAATATCTTCGCAGAATCACAGAAATGTTTTAATGGGAACAGAGTGTTTTAACACAGGGTTCCTTCTGCCTACAATAAAAATATTTTAATGAAAATTACTTGTTAATCCCCATCCCGTAACATCTAAAGGATGCTTTATGACATCCATAGTACTGTGTAAACACGCAGGATGTACATATCTGGTGAAGTTCGTCGATTTTTATTAGAGCTATGTCAAAATATTTTTTTGGTGACTTATATAGTGGATGAGTAATTATTTCAAGTATCTTCTATTTACTTTCTATTTACAGGTTCTTCATATGTAGAAAGTTCTCTCTGAAACGGGATAAAATGTGCAATTTAATACACACTATGATATTAGTATTACAATGTAATGTTTATATTTATTAAATAAAAAAATCAGTTTGACGCTGTACGCCGCACGCAGCAGAGTAAGCAGAGGGAACCTAGTGTTAAGACACTCCGTTCCCCACTTTCGCGTGGGGAACGGAGTTCCGAAGTGTGTGGCAAAACTCAACGCCGCGCTTTTGCCTCGACACCAGAACAAAGAAATGACAATGACAATTAAATAAGTATTTCATCTCCTCGAGTGGGGATCGAACCCACAACCAGTCGCGATTACAGTCACACTTTGTATCCCTGTGCCACGACTGGCCTCATATTTATTATATAAAAAAAAAAAAAATTAAATCAGCTTCACGCTGTATCCCGCATACAGCAGGGTAGGCAGAGGGAACCTAGTGTTAAGACACTCCGTTCCCCACTTTCCGCCGAATTCTGGAGGCATGGCGTGCTGAGTGGCGGAACTCAACGCCGCTATACTCGTACATGATTTTGTATAATTTGGCTATAATAAATCTAAGCGGACAAAGCCGCAGGATCCCTTGTATAGTATAAATATAAATAGAAATATATAACTCTAAATCTAATATGCTCTCGACCAAATAAGCAAAATAACCATCGAGAATATTATTTTTTGCTGAAAAATCATATTTTACAGTACCCATTTTGAACTGTTTACTTTCTTCTCCACAGGCTGCTTTGGGCTGGATAACAAAAGATGATAAATGGTCGTTCTTATGTGGCGGTTCCCTGATTAGCCCAAACTTTGTATTGACCGCTGCTCATTGCACGAAAACGACGGCACCTGAATTAAAGCATTCCCACCCACGAATCGTTCGTATGGGAGTTACCAATATATACGTAACTTGCATACACAACATTCCTCAATAATATGGAGGAAATATTGTTAAAACAGGAAATAATAAATAATATTATATTGTATATTGTAAATTCACTACACTGGTATCACCAACACGGAGTGGGAGATTTAGCTTTTTTTTTATTAGTAACATTTTTAATAATTACAATGGATTCCAAAAGGCGCGGGTTCGAGCCCTGCTACATTATTTTTGGGGTTCCGTACTTTTGAAGGAAAAATGGAACCCTTATAAGATCACTCTGTTGTTCGTATGTCTGTCTATCTGTATGTCTGTCCGAATGTTTGTCTGTCAAAGCCTTTTATCTCAGGAACGCCTAGGGATATCGAGTTGAAATTTAAACCATATTTCCTGATAAAATTTGGCACCTTGTATTTACAAATAGTACTAGCTTAGGAAAAATCTGATAACTATATATTTGTGGTTAAATCCTCAAAAATCATAGCCGTAAAAAAGCTGCCAAAATTTGGTATTAAATTCGCTAGTTCAAGTAGAGTTATCAAATGAAAGGATTCTGGCTAAGCTAAGCCTGAATTTTAGAAAAAAAAGCCCGAGACCTCCAATTTTAGTACTGAACCCTCGGTGGGCGAGCCTAACTCGCGCTTGTCCGGTTTTTTTTCATTGACACAGAGAATCGAACACTACGTAAATCTCTATTTTCTTTACATTCATATTCACATGTGTTTTTGTGATGTGTAAAAGAGACCGTTGTTACATTTCAATTATAAATACTTATTTAAATTTATATTGTCATTTCTTCGCTCTGGTGTCGAGGCAAACCGCGGCGTAGAATTCTGCCACTCAACACGCACTGCTTCCAGAATTCATGCAGAAAGTGGAGGACGGAGTGTCTTAACAATAGGTTCCTTCTGACGCCCTGCTGTGCACGGGATACAGCGTAAAGCTGATTTTTTTTATTTAGTAAATATAAACATTACATCGTAATACTAATATAATCGTGTGTATTAAATTGCACATTTTATTACGTTTCAGAGAGAAATTTCTGCATATGAAAACCCTGAAATACTTGAAATAATTATTCATCCACAATATAAGTCACCAAAAAAATATTTTGACATAGCAAAATAAGTAATAATAATACATTCTCATCAACTTACAAATTTATAATATTATACAGTAGAGTAGGCAGAGGGAACCTAGTAAAATAATATAATTTTATAATAGCTTTCAACTTTTGAATTTGTAATATGTTTAATATAATTTCAAAACAAAGCTTTTGAGGTATCAAAAATAATGTTTATTATAAAATGTTGCTTATCCACAGGTTATCTAGAAGACAAGTTGCAGACAGCAGAAGTAGATTTCATAAATAGTGACCAATGTGACCAGATGTTGTTTAACTATCGTAATAGAAACTGGCGCGGGCTCCATCCAGATCAGATGTGCGCTGGAGTTCTAGCGGGTGGGGTTGACACCTGCCAGGTAATGTTTGAGACATTTGAAAAGTGTTCATTTATTATATATGTTCATAACGTTCTTCGAAAGGTTTAGACTGTAAAAGCAATCTACAATTACCAATAAAAATAAAGGAACGCCCAACCATTATCATCGCGTTTTCTAGTTTTTTTTTCAGCTTCAATCAAATCAGCTTCACGCTGTATCCCGCACACAGCAGGGTAGGCAGAGGGAACCTCGTGTTAAGACACTCTGTTGCCCGCTTTCCGCCGAATTCTGGAGGCATTGCGTGCTCGGTGGCGGAACTCAACGCCGCGCTTTGCCTCGACACCAGAGCGAAGAAATGAAAATAAACATGTAAAAAATATTTCGCTTCCCCGAGTGGGGATCGAACCCACAACCAGTCGATTTTACAGTCACACTTTGTGCCTGTGCGCCACGACCGGCCTCAATATTAGAATAATCCCTCTATATTAGAATAATATTACAGCATAATTATCTTCTTGGACAAAACAAATACTTAAAACGAAAGTCGTTCAAAATATTGATTTTGATAGTTATTGAACTATCCAGCTGCGTGCGACATACAGCGTGAAGCTGTTAAAAAAAACAACATTTTAATATGACTTTATTTTATATTATTTTATTACATTTAAAAGAAAATGTTATATACATACATACCATGTACTTTTACTTATAATGTTAAAAGTGTCCATTATAATGGACACACTACACTTTTAATAAAATGGTAAAAAATATATTTTATTGCTTGGCCACACGTGGCTTTCAATCCAATCTATGAAATAATTTATGTTTACATAAACTCCTAAAGGCTGAAGATGACGATCACATTTCCTGCCAAATGATGTTATACCAACTATAAAGTTCATATCAATATCATCATCAAACTGAGTTTCTTTTCTATACTGAAGTGGTGCGCCGGAGTCTCCCTAAAACAATTTACATTATTAAAATTTGAAAAAGAGTAAATTTTAATTACTTACGCATAAGCGTGCGACTGTAAACGCACGCCTCCAGAATTCACTGGAAAGTGGGTAGCAGTCTTAATGGAAACGGAGTGTCTTAGCACTAGATTCTCGAGAGTTATATCCTAGTATATACTCGTCTAGGAGGGTAGTACGGTCCCTTTCTATGAAGGACATCAAAATGACACCAGTAGCGGGAGATCTAAAATACACACTGTATCTCACATTTACCCAGGACGAGAAAGAATCTCTGATCGCCCAGGGGTGGGGAGGAGAAACAGGTTCGAAGGTGTTGATAATTCACGAGTCTCAGGGTCTGACCAGCGCGACCGTTATAGTGGTTAACACTAAATCTATTAAGCTACAGCTGCATTGCGCTGCAGCTGCGTTTCGCACGCCGTCGTAGCAATATCTTGGCACACCGACACCTGCACGTACTATAGTCAAGGTAAAGATGACGCAGTCAAAATGTTAGTTCGGAACGCGATGGGGGCAACGACAAAACGCATTGTGAAATATAATTTAAAGATGGCTTGAAGGTAGGAACGCAGCGGTCACCTCTTTCACCATCGCGGTCATGCCCTTATCCTAGTGCAAAATTCCTGACATCCAAATCAATCATTATAAAATTTTAGCATGTACTTATAGTTATGTAATTAAATATGTATTGTAATGTGTAAAATTGATAAATATACATATATAAACACTCGCTTAACACCTTAGATCTAAGTAAAATTTTGTAAAATAATGTAAAGTTAAAAATAACTTTTTCTTATTATAGGTATTAATTGTATGTAAGCAATAATGTAATTAATATATAAGGAAATTAGATATAATAATAAATTTAAAAAGGGTACGGACCAAGTGTAGTGTTAAGAAATAATTTAAAAAAAACACTAGGTTCTCAGGTTCCCTCTGCCTACCCTGCTACATACGGGATGCAACTTGACGCAAAAAATATATACATGTATGTTAAACTCTTTTTATGTTGGATAGTCCATTTATAGGGTAAGATGTTGTAAACTATTTCGTGATTCCTATACGACGTTTTGTTTGACTATTCACACATCGTGCCCCTGCGCCACGACGACGGCCTCATATTAAAATAAACATAATAATTACAATAAAAAAAAAACCGATTTCGTCAAAATCGGTTCACCCGGCTTAAAGATCTGAAGTAACCAATATAAAAAGAAAACAAAAAAATACAGTCGAATTGATAGCCTCCTTTTCTTAAAAAAAGGTAAAAAAGCTTACATTGCAAGTACCAGCGCTGCCGTCCAGCTTTCCAGCGCATGACTGATGCGTCGCGAATCCTTTCCAATTTCTGTTATACAGAATATTCTTACATTCATGCCAATCAACTATATCGAGTACAGCCGATTGTAGGACTGGTGAAGTTTTTATGGTATCTGTAAATTGTGTTTTTTTTAAATTAGCCTATATTATTATTAGTTAAGACACTCTGTTCCTTTTTGTGTGGCGGAATCCAACGGTGCGCTTCGGGTTTCGAACTCACATTTCGTTTTCAGTCTGACTATAAATATAACAGGCTGTGAGGGTCGATTCCAACTCGAGGAAATTAAATATTTAATAATTACTTTTCCTCGCTCTGGTAACGAGGCAAAGCTCTGCGTTAAGTTCCAGAATTCAGTGGAAAGTGGGAAGAAGAAGTGTCTCAATTCAAACGAAATGTCTTAACATTAGGTCCTCAGGTTCCTTCTGCTTACCCTGCTATGTGTGTGAAGCTTTAAAACGAACAAAAATATGTTAATGAAATTTACTTGTCAATCCCCATCCCGTAGCATCTAAAGGATGCTTTATGACATCCATAGTACTGTGTAAACACGCAGGATGTACATATCTGGTGAAGTTCGTCACTTCCTCGATTTTTATTAGAGCTATGTCAAAATATTTTTTTGGTGACTTATATTGTGGATGAATAATTATTTCAAGTATTTTTCTATCTACAGGCTTTTCATATGCAGAAATTTCTCTCTGAAACGGAATAAAATGTGCAATTTAATACACACGATTATATTAGTATTACGATGTAATGTTTATATTTATTAAATAGTAAAAAATCAGCTTCACGCTGTATCCCGCGCACAGCAGGGTGTCAGAGGGAACCTATTGTTAAGACACTCCGTTCTCTACTTTCTGCATGAATTCTGGAAGCAGTGCGTGTTGAGTGGCAGAACTCAACGCCGCGCTTTTGCTTCGACACCAGAGCGAAGAAATGACAATATAAATTCAAATAAGTATTTCATCTCCTCGGGTGGGGATCGAATTCACAACCAGTCGGTTTTTATAGTCACACTTTGTATACCTGTGCCACGACTGGCCTCAAATTAATTATATAAAATAAATAAAATCAGCTTTACGCATACAGCAGGGTAGGCAGAGGGAACTTAGTGTTAAGACACTCCGTTCCCCAATTTTTGCCGAATTCTGGAGGCATTGCGTGTTGAGTGGCAGAACCCAACGCCGCGCTTAGCCTCGACACCAGAGCGAAGAAATGGAAATATAAATTTAAGTAAATATTTCATCTCCTCGAGTGGGGATCGAACCCAAAACCAGTCTGTTTTACAGTGACACTTCGTGCCGCTGCGCCACGACTGGCCTGGATATTTATTATATACTGACATATATGTGAAATAAATGAAATGTAACATTGGTTTCTTTTACATATAACAAAAACACATGTATATGAATGTAAAGAAAATAGAGATTTACATGGTGTTCGATTATCTGAGTCAATAAAATAAAAATCAGACAAGCGCGAGTCAGGTTCGCCCACCGAGGGTTCAGTACTAAACTTGGAGGTCTCGGGCTTTTTTTTTCTGAAATTCAGGCTTAGCTTAGCCAGAGTCCTTTTATTTGATACCTCACTTGAACTAGCGGCTTTGATACCAAATTTTGGAAACTTTTTATGGCTATGATTTTTTTGGATTTAACCACAAATATATAGTTATTAGATTTTTCCTAAGCTTGTACTATCTGCAAATAATAATAATAATAATAATAAGCCTCTATTTCTATGACTTGATAATAAAAAAATATTACAAAATCAAAACTATAATAAATACATGTTCAAGACACCCCCCTGTTTGGGTATAGGCCTCCTCCAAATTTTTCCATACTTTTCTGTCTTGTGCCATCTGTATCCATTCTTTCCCAGTAATTTTGTGAATGTCATCTACCCACCGGTCTTTAGGTTTTCCTGACCTTCTTTTACCATTTGGACCCTTCCATTTGGTGACACGCTTTGTCCAACTATTATCTGTTGTCCGTGCAACATGACCTGCCCATTTCCATTTTAGACTTTGCATGTATTGTACTGCGTCTATTATTTTAGTTTTTCTCCTTATACTCTCGCTGTTTTGTTTATCCCTGAGCTTGATTCCTAGGATGCTTCGTTCCACGGCACGCTGTAAGGAGCGTATTTGTTTTCTTATTTTAAGCGTGTAGATCCAGGTTTGTGCCCCATAGGATAGACATGGCAGCAAGCTCGAGTCAATGACTTTTTTCTTCAGCTTTAGAGGAAATTTTGCTTTTAATATTTCTTTTAAACTCCAATATTTTTTCCATGTGATATTAATTCTACGTTCTAGTTCCTCTTCATGCCTAGTTTTCTTGAAAGAAATTTGTTTGCCAAGCAATATCTCTGCAAATACTAGCCGCCAAATTTTAAAAAATATGGTTCAAATTTCAACTCGATATCTATAGACGTTCCTGAGATAAAAGGTCTTGACTTGACTTGATTCCATTTTTCCTTCAAAAGTACGGAACCCCAAAAATAATGTAGCAGGACTCGAACCCGCGCCTCTTGGAATCAAATCTAATTATTAAAAAGGTTAATAATAAAAAAAACCTACATCTCCCACTCCGTGTTGGTGATGTGATGACAAGTGCAGTACCTCTAAATTTACAATATACAACATAGTATGTAATATATTATTTATTATTTCCTGTTTTAACAATATTTCCTCTATATTATTGTGTATGTAACTTACGTATATATTGGTGACTCCCATACGAACGATTCGTGGGTGGGAATGCTTTAATTCAGGTGCCGTTGTTTTCGTGCAATGAGCAGCGGTCAATACAAAGTTTGGGCTAATCAGGGAACCGCCACATAAGAACGATAACTTATCATCTTTTGTTATCCAGCCCAAAGCAGCCTGTGGGGAAGAAAGTAAACAGCACAAAATGAGTACTGTAAAATATGATTTCTCAGCAAAAAGATTTTCGATGGTTATTTGCTAATTAGGTCGCGACCATATTAGATTTACAATAATATCTTTTTATTTATATTTATACATAGCAACCCTGCGGCTTTGTCCACTTAGATTTATTTTAAGATATATTATAGCCAAATTATACAAAATCATGTACTAGTATCACTATAAAATTGATCTAAATCTATTCGGTATTTTTATTATATATTTTATTTATTATATTCGGTCGAACAAACATTAAATACAATAAGTTATCTAGGATAAGCTATAGTTACATACCATATGTGGAAATTTTGTGATCATTGTCGACTTGCCTCCAGCGATACCATATTCTCTATTACCTGTTAGATGTCAATTTGTAATAAATGTAATGAAATTATAATAAATTATAAAATTGATAAAAAAGTTTAAATTAAACATTGAAAAATTTAATATTATACCAACTACGACATGTCCAAATCTGCTGAGCACGTTCTTCTTCATTCTCACCGTGACATCCTCGCTAGTACCTGCGATTCTGTGTATCTCCTCATTGCGGATTCGATCAGCTAAACCGACTCCGCATATCCTACGAAGAGATCGCATCTCCACAGTATTCTTCTTTCTTTCATTCTTCTTCTGTAATACCCACGTTTCGCTGCCGTATAACAGAGTCGGTACCAAAACTGCATTGTGTACGGCCAAACGCGCAGCTGTGCTGACTTTTCACCGTCTCATCAATGCAGCTAAGGCTCCGTTAACCCTGTTACCGGCAGCAATACGCCTTTCCACATCCATCTCGTAACTTCCATCTCTACTGAACATACTTCCCAAGTATATCACTTCATTCACTTGTTCTAATATCTTACCATTTACACTGATCTTGCATTCCGTCCTTTCTACATCTTTTTCGAAAATCAGAACCTTTGTCTTATTCGCATTCAGGCTTAAACCATACATTTTCACACCCTTCTTTCAGAGTGGTGACCAATGCCTGCAACTCGCATTCTAATAATGCAACAAGCACTGCATCATCTGCGTACAGCAGGTAATTCACATTTAGGTCACCTACTTTCACTTCCATATCACTTTGTTTCACTCCTTGGAGACGTGTATGTGTACGTGTATGTGGTTCACGTTATTTTTTCCGAAATATTCCCGATTGGAGATTGAAACCACAACCATTGCATTTATAGATAGGCGCTTACCCACTGAGCAACGATGGCAAATCTGAATTCTGTATTTGGGAAATTTTGAATTATATATTTCCTGTTTTGATTTCCATATTGTTCAGATCATTCATAAGGCAAAATCAGAGGTGGAGGGTTTCTACAACCTAGCACGCTACGAATCAGCCAAACAAATATTTTATTTTGTATTATACAATGAAAAAAGTAACACTTACATATGGTCTTAAGGCGTTCTCTGTCAATGTTATCTTTTATTTGCCATGTATACTCTAAACATTCTGAAATAACAAATTTTATTATTATCAAAATTTTCAAGTGATGACGTATATTGGCTCTTTTAATTTTTAGATCTATGAAAGAAAAATATATGGATGCCTTATTTTATTTTGTGACTGTATTATATATCAAGAACAAGAAAACGAAATATTTAATATTTTAATTTTTCTCGCTCTGGTAACAAGTCAAAGCGCGGCGTTGAGACATTAAGACAATTCCGTTCTTCGCTTTCCGGCGAATTCTGGAGGCATTGCATGTTGTGCAGTGGCGGGACTCAACTACGCGCGTTCTCTCATTACCAGAGCGAGCTTATCCTTAGTTTGTAAAACTAAATGTTAATTCTGTTGAATAATATGACATTTAAAGAATTAGAGCTATTTTTAGAAGTTAAATAGCAGCAACAGATACTATGTAACGTATGTATGTAAATTGATATATAGATATACCTAAATGTTGCAGTATTATGTTATATGTGAGTAAAATAAAACAACTTTTGATATAGATACGCAGGATTTGGTCAATGGTGGATGCATAGGAAACGGAGTGTCTTGACACTCCGTTTCCTATGCACCTCCCAATTCACGAGACATTAAACGTTGAGTGGCGGAATTAAATGGCGCGTATTGTGTCGTTATTAGACCTTTTCAAATTCATTCCATCAGTGTGAATCGAACCGACAACCGTCGCGTTTACACTCTGACTCTGTGCCACAACGACACGACGGCTTCTACAATAGGAACACCATAAAACAATTCAAAGAAACATACTTATTTCACTGACTCTTTTCCCGAGTCCACTAAAATCCGGTTTCTTGGATTCCTTCGAGTATTTCAGACATCTTGAAGATCTTCTATTTACACGTGAGCGGGCTAAGATAATATCTGAAATATATTGTTCATAAATTTAAATAAATATTATATATAATGATCAATGTAAATAAGTATATTGATATGTTTTTATAATATGAATATTTACAGAACACAGAAGAAAAATGTCACTAAATGTTTTATCAGTAAAGCTAGTAATAAATTCTATTAGATTAAAAATTAAAATTAAATTAAATTAGCTTCACGCTGTATCCCGCACACAGCAGGGTAGGCAGGAGGGAACCTAGTGTTAAGACACTCCGTTCCCCACTTTCTGCCGAATTTTGGAGGCATTGCGTGTTGAGTGGCAGAACTCAACGCCGCGCTTTGCCTCAACACCAGAGCGAAGAAATGGAAATATAAATTTAAGTAAATATTTCATCTCCTCGAGTGGGGATCGAACCCACAACCAGTCGATTTTACAGTCACACCCTGTGCCACTGCGCCACGACCGGAAATTCTATTAGATTGCGATGGAAAATCTTCTGTTCTGTTCTGTTCTTTTTATTATGGCGTTCTGAGCGTGCCAGTTGAGCACAAAATCACTTCACCAATATCACGTTAAATGGAGAACACACGAGAGAGGTTGTACGGTAAAAAAATATATATTACACAACAAAAAAATGCATGTTTAAAAGAGATTGCAAAATTCTCTTAACACTGGTAGTAAGTTAATGATATTACAATATGGCGTCGAAACAGATCAAGATTTAGAACTGTCAAAAGTAAATTGTAAGAAAGAAGTATATAATACACAACACAAAAAATATATTAGAAAAAAAAATCATATATTAGAAAAAAAAATCAATAAAAACTTTAATTTTTATTTGCGATATCACTTTCTTTTTCTGTAAAAGGAGGAGGTCTTAACTTCTGTAAAATTTTATAATAAAGTACCATCACATATAAAAAATGTTAACTCATTTAACACATTTAAATGTCAATTGGCGAAATACGTCCGCGATAATTATTAACAATGTGTTAAGTAAGTATAAAATTTACCATTTTGTTACAATAACTTTATCTTTAATTATTATAAGCTATTTTTGTAAATGTAAATGTAACTGTTGATAACGACAACTTAACTATTGTATTTTAAAGTATTGTTCTCAGGTAAGTGGCTTAGGTCTTATTCAGAATAAATGTCTATAAAAGTGAAAAGTTGAAGTGATTCTTTTTTTTTATTTGAAAGCTAGTAGTAGCTTCCCGTGTTGCATTTTTTATTTTAGTCTCTTTCTGACAATGGTACCCATGAGCAAATCGCATAATCACATGGACGAATAACTCAATATCACGCCTATCGATTTCGATGATTTTTTATTGAAAAGGATACACTTTAATTTTTGGATTGAAGAATTGGATGAAATTTCGGTTTGGTTCTGATTAAGGGGTCCGATTGAAGTTGAAGAATCGGTTTTTCTTTGTTAAAAATTATAGTTATTTTTACTATGGAATTAACTATAAGTACATCGTTCGACTTACTGTAAATACGTACCTGAATTAATTAACAATAACAGTGAACACAACTTAAGACTTATCCACATTATGAGAAAATATTATAAACCACTTTGAATTAATCACGCGTGACAGTGTCACCACATCTGACAGTAGACTGTAATTACAAGTTTCCGTATTTATATGGACAATCCATATTAATATATTCTATCATGTTTTTCCTTATTAATTTTCAGGCATATGACGTCAAATGACGAAGTTAGAGATTTACACTAAATACACTATTTCCACCAAATTAAGATATATTGGGTTTGAAATATGGAATGGGTTGCATTTTAAAAAGCTGTCGTGGCACAAAAGTGTAACTGTAAACGTGACGGTTGTGGGTTGAATTCCCATTCGGGAAAATAAAATGTTAAATGTTTTCATTTCCTCGCTAACAAGGTAAAGCGCGGCGAAAGGGGGCAATGGACTATTTTAACATTAGGTCCCCTTTGCCTATCCTTTGTGTGTATTTATTTATTTCTGTAATATTCTAATATCTAAGCGTTTGGTTATTGTTGGCGATTGTTGCGGGTTCAATCCCCTTCGATAGATCGAGGGAATGAGATATACTTAATTTCCTCCTTTATAAAGCATAAAAAAATGTTTTCAAGTTTTTGTAAAAAGTTATATGAAAAAAGAAAAGAAAATACAAAAACGATGTACCTAGTAGGTACTCAAAAAGAAGCCGAAGTATTTCGGAGTACTGTCATATTACGAGGAGACCTGTTATAACTCAGCACCTTGTCGCGCCTAACAAGAAAACTTGGACCAAGTAACGTAGACAAACTTTTGACCGACGGACTGAAACTTTTTGTTCATCGTCATTCGCGATTATACCAACAAAATTTTTGATTTTTATTATTTTATAATAAACTATTATTTTTTTAGCTTTACGCTGTGCCCCGCATATAGTAGGGGAGGCAGAGGGAACCTAGTACTACGTCAATTTCATTTCCTCGAGTAGAAATTGAAGCCACAAGCTGTCGCGTTTACAGTCGCACCCTCGTGCCACTGCCGCACGACAGAAATATTTTAATTTAACATTTTTTTTGTCTTTCTTGTATAATCTTGTATGACACATATAAGAAGGAAGGCAGAGGGAACCCGATGTTAAGCCCTACATTTCCAAACTTTCCGCACAATTTTCAGAGCATTACATGTTACTTACACATGTGAGTAAATAAAAAAACTATTCCCTTGAGTAAGAATCGATAATAATTACCATCTATCAATATAAAAGCATAGACTAATATAAAAAATGTTGTCACAACAAGAATCGAATTTATTACTGAATAAATTCGATAACGTAATATTGCTTAATATATATAAACCTATATAACATTTGCTGTCATAGAAGTTACAAGCAATAGTTGATTCGATTTCGGCATCTCAATGATATATATATTTTTCTTTTATATCGAATTCGTTACCGTCCTAGACAAAGTACTATCCTGCCATTGAGTCGATGCCCTGAGGCTATCCGTTAGAGTGGAAAAAGAGCCAAATTCTATCACAACTTTCTACGTGATATAAATGAATTTGTAAATTATCGTAGAAAAAAGAAGAATGACCAGGCCAGTCGTGGCGCACGGACACAAGTGCGTGTCTGTAAAGGCGACTGGTTTTGGGTTCGATCTCCACGTTCGTGTCTTAACACTAGGTTCCCTCTGCCTACCCTGCTGTGTGCGTGAAGCTGATTTATTTATTTATTTTATTTATATTAAATAAAATATGTTTGATTGATTATTCATAATTAACTATGTTAATTATGTGTACTGCTATTCATATTATTATTATTTATGTACTTATTTTTATTTATTTTATTACATCATAACTGGGCATACTGTTACATGTGTTGGATCCACACTTGAGGAAATGAATTTTTATTTAAATTAATATTTTCATTTCTATGCTCTGGTGGGGGCAAAGCGCGTGGCGCGGCGTCAGCCACTCAATACACATTGCTTGTGTCGTCTTCTATATTGGATGATGTGAAGAAAAGTGCAGTTAGTATAAATTACTTTATTTAATTACATTTTAAAATAACAAAATACACAAATACTGATGAGCTTGATTTTCTGAGCTTGAGCGTTTCTTAATTTCGGTGATCGGACGAGAACCGGTGTGTTCAACGTGGTATGGACGTTGGCGACATTTAATATCAAACAACTCAATAATTTATGTATATTATGGTAAAAGTTAGCGCGTTTCTAGAGCGTCTCTATAATTTATTAATCGTCATCGCTCCCATTCATAAATTTAATATTATTAAATTAAATCAACATTAAATTAAATCAGCATCACGCTGTATCCTGCACACAGCAGAGAAGGCAGAGGGAACCTAGTGTTAAGACACTCCGTTCCCCATCTTCTGCCGAATTCTGGAGGCATTGCGTGTTGAGTGGCAGAACTCAACGCCACGCTTATCTTCGACACCAGAGCGAAGAAATGGAAATATAAATTTAATTAAATATTTCATCTCCTCGAGTGGGGATCGAACCCACAACCAGTCGGTTTTACAGTCACACCCTGTGCCACTGCGCCATGACTGGCCTCTATATATAAGAACAATATTACAGCATAATTATCTTCTTGTACAAAACAAATATTTAAAACGAAAGTCATTCAAAATCAATAACTATCCTGCTGCATGCGGCATACAGCGTGAAGCTGTCAAAAAAAAAACAACATTTTAATAAGACGTTTTTTATATTATTTTATTACATTTAAAAGAAAATGTTATATACATATATAGGTTAGCGCTATTGAGTTTGGTTTGTCATACCTTACATTTATGAAATTTACATACCATGGACTATTACTAATAGTGTTAAAAGTGTTAAAAGTGTCCGTATAATGGACACTTTCAATAAAAAGGTAAAAAAAATGTTTTTGTTCTTGGCCACACGTAGCTTTCAATCCAATCTATGAAATAACTTATATTGACATAAACTCCTAAAGGCTGAATTTGACGATCACATTTCCTGCCAAATGAAGTTATACCAATTATAACGTTCATGTTAATATCATCATCAGAAGAGAACAGAGTTTTTTTTCTATACTGAAGTGGTGCGCCGGAGTCTCCCTAAAACAATTTACATTATTAAAATTTGAAAAAGTGTAAATTTAAATTACTTACGCATAAGCGTGTGATTGTGAACGCACGCCTCCAGAATTTACTAGAAAGTGGGTATTAGCCTTAATGGAAACGGAGTGTCTTAACACTAGGTTCTCAGGTTCCCTCTGCCTACCCTGCTACATACAGGGTGCAACTTGAAGCAAAAAAAATATACATGTATGTTAAATTCTTGTTATGTTGGATAAGTCCATTTATAGGGTAAGATATTGATAAACGTAAACAATTTCGTATGTCCTACACGACGTTTAGTTTGACTAACCGGGCGTGGACGTGGGTAAACGTCTCTAATGTATCATTCGAAAAGTTCAATTAATAAATATTAGACTAGTAGTGGCGCAGAGGCACAAATTGTGACTATAAACGCGACAATTTGTGCAACCTAATGTCAAAACACTCCGTCTTCCATTTTCCACCAAATTTTAGAGGCAGCGCATGTTGAGTGGCGGAACTTAACGCCGCGCTTTTGTCTCGACACCAGAGCGAAGAAATAAAAATATAAATTAAAATAAATATTTCATTTCCTCGAGTGGGCATCAAACCCACAACCATTCGATTTTACATTTACACTTCGTGCAGGGAGCACCACGACTGGTACAATTTTTATAAAAAAAACCCATTACGTTAAAATCAGTTCACCCAGTTAAAAGATAAAAAAAAGACAAAAAAATACTATCGAATTGATAACCTCCTTTTCTTAAAGAAGGTAAAAAAGCTTACATTGCAAGTACCAGCGCTGCCATTCAGCTTTCCAGCGCATGACTGATGCGTCGCAAATTCTTTCCAATTTCTGTTATACAGAATATTCTTACATTCATCCCAATCAACTATATCGAGTACAGCCGATTGTAGGACTGGTGAAGTTTTTTTGGTATCTGTAAATTGTGATATTTTTTTTGGTTAGCCTAGTGTTAAAACTCTCTATTCCTTTTTAGGTGGCGGAATTCAACGGTGCGCTTCGGGTCGGGTGTTGAACTCACACTCCGTTTTCAGTCCAAAGCTGTGTAGTTTTTTATTTTAACACAGCGTACGACTGTAAATGCAATAGGTTGTGAGGGTCGATTCCAACTCGAGAAAATTAAATATTTAATAATTTATTTTCCTCGATCTGGTAACGAAGCAAAGCAGTGCGTAAATTTCAGCACTCAAAACGCAAAATCTTCGCAGAATCGGCGCAGTACAGAAATGTTTTAATGGGAACAGAGTGTTTTAACACAGGGTTCCCAGGTTCCTTCTGCCTACAATAAAAATATTTTAATGAAAATTACTTGTCAATCCCCATCCCGTAGCATTTAAAGGATGCTTTATGACATCCATAGTACTGTGTAAACACGCAGGATGTACATATCTGGTGAAGGTCTTCACTTCGACGATTTTTATCAGAGCTATGTCAAAATATTTTTTTGGTGACTTATATTGTGGATGAACAATCATTTCAAGTATTCGTCTATCTACAGGCTTTTCATATGCCGAAATTTCTCTCTGAAACGGAATAAAATGTGCAATTTAACACACACGATTATATTAGTATTACGATGTAATGTTAATATTTATTAAATGAGAGATGAGATTGTTGATGATGAGAATAAGATTGTTAAGACAATAGAGTGATCTTATAAGGGTTCCATTTTTCCTTCTAAAATACGGAATCCCAAAAATAATGTAGCAGGGCTCGAACCCGCGGCTTTTGGAATCCATTGTAATTATTAAAAATGTTAATAATAAAAAAAAAGCTAAATCTCCCACTCCGTGTTGGTGATACCAGTGTAGTAAATTTACAATATACAATATAATATTATTTATTATTTCCTGTTTTAACAATATATCCTCTATATTATTGAGGAATATTGTGTATGCAACTTACGTATATATTGGTAACTCCCATACGAACGATTCCTGGGTAGGATTGTTCTAATTCAGGTGCCTTCGTTTTCGTGCAATGAGCAGCGGTCAATACGAAGTGTGGGCTAATTAGGGAACCGCCACATAAGAACAACCATGTATCATCTTTTGTTTTCCAGCCTAAAGCAGCCTGTCGAGAAGAAAGTATACATTATTAACATTAACATAACCATTCAACGTAAGTACTATAAAATATGATTTCTTAGCAAAAAAATAGATTTTCGATGGTTATTTGCTGATTTGGTCGAGAGTATATTAGATTGAGAGTAATATTATTCTATTTATATTTATACTATACAAGCGAATCTGCGGCTTTGTCCGCTTTGATTTATTATTAGATGTATTATAGCCGAATTATATAAAATCATGTACGAGTATGAGCCATATCACTGTAAAATTGACCTAAATCGATTCGGTAGTTTGATTACAAACTTTCACATTTAAAATATTAGTTTTATTTTATTTCTGTTCTTCAGCATGCTATGATTTTAAATTACAGAAGTTTAGTTTGTCTAAATGGTTTGGATAAAAAAAATCTTTAATAGTGATAAGAGATGCTGTACACAATTGTTTTTAGAAATTCTATATAACTCCGACTTTCCGTTGTGAATTGATACTTCTAATCGAATCTTCATTCGAATTTAAAGAATCGATCGATTAGTTTATATTTATCCTGGCAGAGTAGGTAGAGAGAACGAAAAGAATACCTACAGTCTCTGCATATCTCTTTTGCATGATGAGGCGATGACTGACAGTGGATGTAGCAACCACTTCATACGTGCTCTCATGCTTTTTATGAAAACGTTCTACAGTATTTTCTCGAAGGTTAACTTAAGTTTATTATTAATTTATTATTTATTAAAATTTATTTCTTAAAACTAGAGGCCAGTCGTGGCGCGGCACGTTTAGTTCTTGCCACTCAACACGCAATACCTCCAGAATTCGGCAGAAAATGGAGAACGGAGTGTCTTAACACTAGGTTCCCTCTGCCTACCCTACTGTATGCGGGATACAACGTGAAGCTGATTTTTATTTCTTAAAACTAAATCTTTGTTTTTTAAATACAATAAGTTATTTGGGATAAGCTATAGTTACATACCATATGTGGAAATTTTGTGATCATTGTCGATATGCCTCCAGCGTCACCAAATTCTCCATTACCTGTTAGATTTAAATTTGTAATAAATGTAATAAATGTAATAACTGTAATGAAATTATAATAAAATGTAAAATTGACAAAAAAGTTTAAATTAAACATTGAAAAATTAAATATAATTTATTATACCAACTACTTTAATTTTTAGTTAAGTTAATTTTCTCTCACTGTTGCAATTTCTTTATTAACGCTATCTTAGACTTGGATATTTTATATGATGAAGTCGGCCCATTTGGAGAAAGTTATAAAACTATTTGGTTCACGATATTTTTACTGAAATATTCGCGATTGGAGATTGAACCCACAACCATTGCATTTATAGATAGGCGCTTACCCACTGAGCAACGAGTCTGTTGCGTTGCGTATCTAGAGTTAATATACGATAGCGCCCAACGATTTTATTATTTGTCTGATCAATACCCCAGATTGATGAGAAGATTGGTGCGATCTGGTAGCTAGGACTTACTGAATTATTTTTTAGCTTTTAGTACATTACCTACATTATTTTTATTGTAATAAAACCGTTTAACATAAAAAAATATATATATTTAATTTTTTATATTTCCATTTCTTCGCTCTGGTGTCGAGGCAAAGCGCGGCGTTGAGTTCTGCCACTCAACACGCAATGCCTCCAAAATTCGGTAGAAAGTGGGGAACGGAGTGTCTTAACACTAGGTTCCCTCTGCCTACCCTGCTGTGTGCGGGATACAGCGTAAAGCTAATTAAAAAAAATCAAATCAAATCAGCTAATTAATTATTATTATTAACTTACATATGGTCTTAAGGCGTTCTCTGTCAATGTTATCTTTTACTTGCCATATATACTCTAAACATTCTGAAATAACAAATTTTATTATTATTAAAATTTTTAAGTGATGACGTATATGGTTTCTTTCAAATCTTAGACCTATGAAAGAAAAATATATAGACCTTTTTTTTTATTTTGTGACAGTATTATACATTTGAGGATAGTCAACGCGACAGGTTGTGGGATCGGTCAAGAACAAGAAAACGTAATATTTAATATTCTAATTTTTCTCTCTGTGGTAACAAGTCAAAGCGCGGCGTTGAGACATTAAGACAATTCCGTTCTTCGCTTTCCGGCGAATTCTGGAGGCATTGCATGTTGTCCAGTGGCGGAACTCAACGCCGCGCGTTCTCTCATTACCAGAGCGAGCTTATCCTTAGTTTGTAAAACTAAATGTTAATTCTGTTGAATAATATGACATTTAAAGAATTAGAGCTATTTTTAGAAGTTAAATAGCAGCAACAGATACTATGTAACGTATGTATGTAAATTGATATATAGATATACCTAAATGTTGCAGTATTATGTTATATGTGAGTAAAATAAAACAACTTTTTATATAGATACGCAGAGGGAAACGGAGTATAGTTTGACACTCCGTTTTTTATGCATCTCCCAATTCACGAGACATTAAACGTTGGGTGGCAGAATTTAATAGCGTGTATTGTCTCGTTATTAGAACTTTTAAAATTCATTCCATCAGTGGGAATCGGACCGACAACCGTCGCGCTTACAGTGAGACTCTGTGTCACAACGACACGACGGCCTCTACATAAGGAACACCATAAAACAATTCAAAGAGACATACTTATTTCACTAACTCTTTCCCCGAGTCCACTAAAATCCGGTTTCTTGGATTCCTTCGAGTATTTCCGACATCTTGAAGATCTTCTATTTACACGTGAGCGGGCTAAGATAATATCTGAAATATATTGTTCATGAATTTAAATAAAAATTATATACATTAATGTACATACTGATCGATGTAAATAAGTATATTGATATGTTTTTATAATAGGAATATTTACAGATTACATGTACAGTAGAAAAATTAAATTTTCACAAAATGTTTTATCAGTGAAGCTAATAATAAATTCTATTAGATTGCAATGCAAAATTTTCTGTTCCGTTCTGTTCTGGCACGCTAAGAAGAGCGTGCCAGTTGAGCACAAAATCACTTTGCCAATGTCACGTTGAATGGAGAACACACGAGAGAGGTTGTACGGTAAAAAAAAGATAATATTACAAAACAGAAAAATGCACGTTTAAAAGAGATTGCAAAATCTTAACACTGGTACCAAGTTATATTTATTACAATATGGCGTCGAAACAGATCAAGATTTAGAACTGTCAAAAGTAAATTGTAAGAAAGAAGTATATAATTAAGGCCAGTCGTGGGGCAGTGGCACGAAGTGTGACTGTAAAACCGACTGGTTGTGGGTTCGATCCCCACTCGAGGAGATGAAATATTTACTTAAATTTATATTTCCATTTGTTCGCTCTGGTGTCAAGGCTAAGCGCGGCGTTGAGTTCTGCCACTCAACACGCCATGCCTCCAGAATTCGGCAGAAAGTGGGGAACTGAGTGTCTTAACACTAGGCTCCCTATGCCTACCCTGCTGTGCGCGGGATACAGCGTGAAGCTGATTTAAATAAATAATATACAAAACAAAAAATATTTACCAAAAAAAAAACATATATGAGAAAAAAAAAATAATAAAAGCTTTATTTTTTATTTGTGATATCACTTTCTTTATAACCGACTTCTGTAAAAGGAGGAAGTTATCTGAGCTTTTGGCTGGGTGAACCGTTATTTTTATTCTTTTTTTTATTTGAAAGCTAACTTACCGTGTTTCATTTTAATTTAGTCTATTTCTGGCAATGGTATATATGAGCAAATCACATAATCACATGGACGAATAACTCAGTATCACGCCTACCGATTTCGATGATTTTTTATTGAAAAGGATACACTTTAAGGGTAATTTGATGAAAGTTTGGTTTTTTTGGTAATGATTAAGGGGTCCGATTGAAATTGAAGTCGGTTTTTCTTTGTTAAAAATTATAGTTATTATTACTATCGAATTGACTATATGTAGATCGTTCGACTTACTGTAAATACATACCTGAATTAATTAACAATAACAGTGAATACAACTTAAGACTTATCCACATTATGAGAAAGTATTATAAACCACTTTGAATTAATCACGCGTGACAGTGTCACCACATCTGACATTCAAGTAGACTGTAATTACAAGTCTCCGTATTTATATGGACAATCCATATTAATATATTCTATTATGTTTTTCCTTATTAATTTTCAGGCATATGACGTCAAATGACGAAGTTAGAGATTTACACTAAATACACAATTTCCACCAAATTAAGATATATTGGGTTTGAAATATGGAATGGGTTGCATTTTAAAAGGCCGTCGTGGCACAAACGTGTAACTGTAAACGTGACGGTTGTGTGTTGAATTCCCATTCGGGAAAATAAAATATTAAATGTTTTCATTTCCTCGCTCTCGTAACAAGGTAAAGCGCGGCGAAAGTGGGCAACGGAGTATTTTAACATTAGGTCCCCTTTGCCTATCCTTTGTGTGTATTTATTTATTTCTGTAATATTCTAATATCTAAGCGTTTGGTTATTGTTGGCGATTGTTGCGGGTTCAATTCCCTTCTTTCTAGTAAAATAATCTCTAACTCCGCTTAATAAAGCAAAAAAAATATTTTCAAGTTTTTGTAAAAAGTTATATGAAAAAAGAAAAGAAAATACAAAAACGATGTACATAGTAGGTACTCAAAAAGAAGCGGAAGTATTTCGGAGTACTGTCATATTACGAGGAGACCTGTTATAACTCAGCACCTTGTCGCGTCTAACAATAAAACTTGGACCAAGTAACGAAGACAAACTATTGACTGATGCGTCGGTCAAAAGTCAGTCTTCTTTACCCATTTAAATAGAATACACTCATAAAAAATATTATTTTCGATCAATTAAAGCAATATTTAAACATAATTATAATATTGACCAACTTTTAAGTGAATTTCACCTGTGTGCGACGGACCGAAACTTTTTGTTCATCGTCATTCGCGATTATATCAAGAAAATTTTAGATTTTTTATTATTTTATAATAAATCATTATTTTTTAGCTTTCCGCTGTACCCCGAATATAGCAGGGGAGGCAAAGGGAACCTAGTGCTACGTCAATTTCATTTCCTCGAGTGGAAATCGAAGCCACGAGCTGTCGCGTTCACAGTCGCACCCTCGTGTCATTTTTTGCATATTTTAATTAAACAATTTTTTTATCTTTCTTGTTTAATCTTCTGTGACCCATATAGCAGGGAAGGCAGAGGGAATCCGGTGTTAAGTCCTACATTCCAAAGTTTCCGCACAATTTTCAGAGCATTACATGTTAGGTGTTGGAATTGAGTTGCGCGGGTTGTTTTTTTCCAGAAGGAGTAAAATAAAAACAAATATTCCCTTGAGTAAGAATCGATTATAGCTACCAATTATCAATATAAAACTATAGGCTAATATAAAAATTGTTGTCACAACGAGAATCGAATTTGTTACTGAATAAATTCAACAACGTAATATTGCTTAATATATATAAAGCTATAGGTATAACATTTGCTGTCATAGAAGTGACAAGCAATAGTTGATTCGATTTCGGCATCTCAAGGATATATATATTTTTCTTTTATCCTTACTCTCTTACCATCCTGCCATTGAGTCGATGCCCTGAGGCTATCCGTTATAGGGGAAAAAAGAGCCAAATTCTATCACAATTTTCTACTTGATATAAATGAATTTATATATTGTTATAGAAAAAGAAAAGAATGAGGCCAGTCGTGGCGCATGGGCACGTAAACGCGACTGGTTGTGGGTTCGATCCCCACTCGAGGAAATGAAACATTTATTTAAAGTTATACTTTAATTTTTCATCGCTCTGGTGTCAAAGCAAATCGCGGCTTCGATATCTCTAAAAATATATTTTATCCTTAGTATGGAATAAAACTAAATATATTAATGTAATATATGTATGGTAACAGATACAACGCTGCATTAATTTCGGCTACTCTACACTCGATGTTTCTATTTATTATATGTATAAGTAGTTTATAATAGTATGTACTTTTCATACATATCTGTATTGTGTTTATATATTAGGATATTAGCAGCGCGCTGCGGCTTCGCCCGTACAAAATACGGGCAGACAAAAGTTTTAAAATCGTTTGATTATGTAAATAATTATATCCTCTTAAAAAATACGGTTGTTTGAAATCACAAACAGTCAAGAAAGACAATGTATGTACATTTCACTAAGGTATAAGCTCGGCGTTGAGTTCCACCATTTAACACGCAAAAAAATCGGCGGAAAGTGAGGAACGGAGTGTCTTAACGCTAGGTTCCCTCTGCCTTCCCTGCTCTATTCGGGACTCAGTGTGAAGCTGATAAGAAAATTATATGTTTTCTAAAAAGTATTAAGTGCGTTAATTTACTTATCGCACTCCTATAAGCAGAAGTTTCAAGTAGTTTTATCAGATAAAACCCACCTAAGTAGGCCAAGTTATTATATTGGCAACGCGACTTAGTAATTTGATATACTGTAACTAGGTGGAAAGTGTGCCATATTCATCACAAACGAGGAAAACCAATGGTTTATTTTGGTTTTTAATATCATGTACATATACAGAATGAAAGCGTCTGCGCTCCTTTTACGGGAGCAGCATATAGAGTAGAATATTACAGAACAATACCTAAAAACATTAAACAAGTATCCTCAACAGTTTAGAAGTAGGATTATAATTTTCTTTTTATAATATACTGTATTACGTGTGACGCAGTTAGAAATAGATACCAATAGCGTAAAGTAGATGTTTTACTACAAAAATACT
Organism: Heliconius telesiphe telesiphe; assembly: GCA_018249795.1. Lineage (NCBI taxonomy): Eukaryota > Metazoa > Arthropoda > Insecta > Lepidoptera > Nymphalidae > Heliconius > Heliconius telesiphe. The sequence goes on along the minus strand of DWLH01000216.1, from coordinate 2,181 downwards.
ATTAACGCCCAATATTAATAACCTATCTCCAACATCAATCTTAGATTGTTTCATATATTTATCCAATCTCTAGATTGGATAGATATATGAAACAATCTAAGATTGACGTTGGAGATAGGTTATTAATATTGGGCGTAAATGTAGCCGAACTGCCTCTTTTCATTCTTAAAAAATATTCAAGAACGAGAAAGGGATATCTCTCTTTCTATTTTTCACAATTATCTATTTTCTATAATAAACCTAAACAACGTTCAACTACACCGCCAGTACCGACGACTCAATTTCGTGAATGAGGCGCGTGTGATGTTGTTGCTTTGATAGGTTTGTGTGTGCGTCATTTACAAATGGTGTTTTATTATACAACGATAATTTTATTATTTACTTTTTAAAAAAAAATACACTTTTTTAATTTTGGTAAAATTTATTTTGTTTTAATTGTATTAGGCTTTTATAGAGTAGGTAAAACTGTGGTTTTATTTTTTTAAAGTGGTGATGACAAAAACAATAGTATATGTAATTTTGTTGATTATTACAATTATATGCTCCGCCGCCGCTCAACATGAAATGCCTTCAGAATTTTAAGGTGGAAGCGGAAGTGGTTTAATGGGAGTGTCTCCTAGCAGATATAGTGTGAAGAAATATACTATATATATATACACTTTTACTATGCGGGGAAAAGGGTGAACAATGATATATATTTGTACTTAAAATACTCAAAAATACATTTTGATAAAATAAATAGATAAAACAGCTTTACGCTGTATCCCGCACATAGCAGGGTAGGCAGAGGGATTCAGGGTTAGCAGGGGAGGGGAACTCAGCTCCGCGCTTTGTCTCGACACCAGCGCAAAGAAATAAATATATAAATCTAAATAAATATTTTACTTCTTCGAGTGGGGATCGAACCCACAACGAGTTGATTTTACAGTCACACTCTGTGCCCCTGCGCCACGACTGGCCTCTACATTTATTTTGATTTCCGTAAGTATTTCAAAAATAATATCAACCTTATACAAAATACTTCAGACAACGTATATTAATTTATGTTTTGCTTAACTACAGTGCTCCTCCTAGATACGGAGGAACTATTCTAACCTAATGTGCTTAGAAATTCGTGGCATTCTGAAAATTCAGTGCGCGTTCACATCAAAGACGCCTCCCTGTTTGAAATATTGTTCAAAATGGACGACTGTGGAGGACCGTTTTTGGAATTTACATTAGAATTTACAGTATACATTATATAAGACATAATTTATAATATGCTTAGATTGTATGTGAAGAAGTCAATCCTGTATTAACCTATAAAAAATATTTATTTTTAATTGAAAGTTGTGGGACTGTCACAACATGAATAAGTTGTAACAAGCGTATTGTGATTTTTGATGTAGAAGAAGTGAGACTTCGAGTCTGAATTTGTATACCTTTTTTAAAAATAACATTTTCTTTAGATTTTAAACTATTTAAAAGAAGAAAAGATAAACATAATTAAAAATATAATTGTTTTTACTTTAAGAGATGAATTTAATTATAAACTATTTAAAAATTGTAACAATTAGATTTTTATAAAATATAATACACAGGACTGCGCAGCAGCGTGGAATATGGTAGGCGCAAGAAATTTAATTTTAAGGTACTCCATTCCACACCTTCTAAATTTTTGAGACATTCTGTGTTAAGTGGCGGAACTCAACACCACGTTTTGTCGAGAGAAAAGGGAAATTATGATAAAAATATAAAAATCAGCTTCACGCTGTATCCCGCACACAGCAGGGTAGGCAGAGGAAACCTAGTGTTAAGACACTCCGTTTCCTACTTTCTGCCGAATTTTGGAGGCATTGCGTGTTGAGTGGCAGAACTTATCTGGGATCGAACTCAAAACCAGTCGGTTTTACAGTCACACTTCGTGCCACTGCGCCACGACTGGCCTCAATTATGATAATTTAAATATAATAATTTTAATTACATGATAGTAGTAAGTTATAACTGTTTTATATAAAGAATTGATAGAGAAGAATTAAATATGTTTTCAATATACTTATACCAACTAACTTCTCTCTTCCTTTGAACAAATGCTTTGCAAGCTCGTTACTCCATGTCAATATGACTGAAGACTGTTAATGGCTTTAATAAAGATAGTGGAATTATTAATCAACTGCAAATGCGCCGCTCTGACTTGGCTTT
>DWLH01000215.1:0-27683 GCA_018249795.1 Heliconius telesiphe telesiphe | reverse complement strand
TCGAGGCGAAGCGCGGCATTGAGTTCCGCCACTCAACATGCAGTGCCTCCAGAATTCGGCTGAAAGTAATTAAAATCTATACGGTATTTCCCGTAGACCTACAATTATGAAATATCGCAAGGAATAATGACTTCCCGTGCAATAAAAAAATGCGTGCATGTATGAAATTCTTTCTCTGTAGATCTCACGGCCTGGACTAAGCTTAGCTTCAAACTGATTAATTTATGTAAATTTCTGTGGTGGTCAAAGCAATGATAGACAAGACTGATCTGGGAATTGATCTGGATTTTGGTGGGGTGCTGATTTTATAGCCAATACACCGGGTGTCCCGAGCGAGACAGGCATGGTCTCGTTTTTGTGGAGAATTCCACGTACTGTGAGAAATCTTGTTTAACTACTTTTTTTAAATAAGTTACTAACAATTTAGATATATAGGGATATAATCTCTCTCTGATGATTTAGTTGCCTCAGATGCAAGGGAAACCAAATAGATAGATATTTTTTTTATATATACTGACATTTTTCCATAAAAAAAATATTTTATATTGCTATCACACAATAGAGGGAGCTTCTTTAGCTAATGCTATAACAACCTTACTACAATATCGAATTACCAAGCCTGTTTGTTTTACTTTAAAATTATAAAACATTTTTTTTTATTATTTTTGATTAACAAAATCAACGGTCGTTTTACTTTATGTAAAATTATTTTTTACATAAAGTAAAACGACCTTACCCTTTTTTTTCTTAAAAATTAATCTGTTTGACGATTTTAAGTGATGAGTAGACCTTAAAAGGATGATTCTCAAACGAGTAGGTAATTGTCCTATGTTAAACTTCAATCTTAATTAGATATTATTTTTGTGCATACTAACAAGGACATACACAAAAAATAATCGGGCGAAATGGAAACCACTCCCTTTTTTTGAAGTCGATTGAAAAACAGAACATTCTCTTATTTGAAGTTTTTTGAAGTTGGTTGAAAAGAAATGCAACGATGAGAAATCTCACTTCTGACACCCATTTTAACAATGTTTTTCCTTGTAACTATTATTATTTATATTTTATATACAAAAAAGTATAATTATATTTTATACCAAAAAAAAAAACAAACTTGTTCAATTTCAACCGGATCCCATAATCAGAACCTAACTAAATTTTCACCAAACTATCCTTGAAATGTATCCTTTCAATTCAAATAAAAAAAAGAATCGTCAGAATCGGTTAACGTGATATTGAATTATTCGTCCATTTGTCGCGCACATACCTAACGCAAATTTAAGACTTGTGTTATTTTCTCATAGATGCCATTGTAAAAAATGAGACCACACGAGAAGCTTTCAAATAAAAAAGAAATCATGAAAATCGGTTCACCCAGTCAAAAGTTCTGAGGTAACAAACATTAAAAAATTAATAAAAAATACTATTAATAGATTTTCTGTCTCGCTTCTCGTCTCTTAAAACGTGTATAAATCCCAATGTAAAATCTGGTAACGCTGGGCATTAACCATTCCTACGCCTATGACGATGGCCCCTATAATTATTTATTACGTTTAACCATAAATTTACAATTGTAAACATAACAATTTGCATAAATGTTTTTATTCAAATATTATAACTTACTTTTAAAACTTTTGCGTGTTTCATCAACATATTCCTCCTAGGTATCCTCACGTTGTCAAAACCCAAAAAGCCATTATTGACAGGATTTAAGCCCATTTTAGCTCCAATATCCCCTACTTTAATGCCAGGTAAAGGTATGTGAGTTTCTTCATCTCTTATTTGTACTATGAACGTATGTACACCGTGACATTTTTCTTTGGTGTATAATTGTGCTATTACTATAGAATAATTTGCTGATTGACCCACTGAAAAAAATTATAAAATTAAAATAAAACATTGTCCTAAAACGTATAAAACGTGTTTAAGAGCAAAAAATATCATCATCATCATCAACCTGCCCTAGTTCACTCCGAGGTTTCTTGGAGGGGCGGAAAAATATAGACGAGGTTAATTTGCTTAAGTTAATCTGGTAACTTAATCTGGCGCGACATGGCGCAGTGACACAGCGTGTGACTGTAAACGCGACGGCTGTGGGTTTGATTTCCACTCGAAGAAATTGTTTATTTAATGTTTTCATTTTCTCGTTCTGGTAACAAGACAAAGCGTGGTATTGAGTTCCGCCAGTCAACGCGAAATGTCTCGAAAATTCGACGTAAAGTGGGGAACTGAGTGTCGAGTGTATGGTAGAATACAGCGTGAAGGTAAAATATTTAATAAAAAATAAAAACTCATCATATTGTTATATTACCTTTATTATTATATAAATAAGGTAAAATTTATACTTGAAAAAATCTGTCTATTGTTCTGTCTACTATTGTAATATTTCGCTAAAAAAATTAAAAATTCTACATGTTGTCAATTTCCCACTAACTTAACCAAATAATTATAATTTTCTTCATAATAAAAATGTATATTATGTCATACTCACATCCTCCAGGCCACCATTTGTAAGATGTGACAGTCGGGCTGTTCAGAACAAACTCTTGTGTATTGGGGTCATACGTTGCGGTCGTTTCCAAGCCTCTAATGAACGTCCCGTGACCTAGTTCCGTCTGGTATAAAAAAATTAAAAAATTAAAAAATTAAATTAAATATTCGCTCTGGTGTCGAGACAAAGCGGGGCGTTGAGATCCGCCACTCAACATATAATGCCTTCAGAATTAGGCGGAATGTGGGTAGCGAAATGTATTAACACCAGGCTCCTTCTGTTTTCCCTGCTACATGCGGGATACAGTGTGAAGTCGAAAAAGAAAATAATCATGGGACGGCGGATGTAAACCGAGGAATCGTATAGAAAATTAACAACGGTTTTAATAAAGAATACTTTAGAAGCCTTAAATAAGATAAACATTTTCTAAATAACTATTTGAGTCCATCATTCGAAACAAAATTTAAATTTAAAATAACATTTTCATATTGCAATGAAACTTGTTTACGTTATCAAAATTGTACCTATACTTAACAATTTTTTATTCTACTTGGGTTCAAAGTCTCAGATACGCTGATCAGCAGTTTAGACATAATCATACTACTAGGTATATCTATTCTATACTCACTTGTGCGTAACTCCCAATTATTCTTGAGTTCCAAGATTTAGGCAACCACTGTTCTACCTGCTCCTCGTCACCCTGGTTGAGGATAGCTGGCATAAACATAACGTAATGTAACGCGAGGGGAGACCCGTCCCTTAAGGTTGAAAGCCGTAGTAAGTTAGGTACCACATCCCTAATCACGATCCCAATAAAAAGAAAAAAAAAACAAATTAATTCGTCATATTTTACTGTAATTGCATGTAGACTAACTACGAGTTTGAAATTACGAGTTATGAAGGGCGCAAAAGTAGTTTGAAGTGATTCATATAAAGTAGACGTTGCGCGTTTCGACCTTTTTAACTTGTCCTTACAAGCTGATGTGTGTCATGATAACCATATACAGAGTGTTCAACATAGGGCAAAGCGATCATACCAGATAAACTGAGAGGATTTTCTTCATCTACAAATTATATTTCTTTCCAGCTTTACTGTATTCCGCACGTAGCAGGGTGGGCAAAAGGAACCTGGGAACCTAGTGTTAATACACTCCGTTTCCATTAAGATACTTAATTCGCTTTACCATTCGCTCGCTCTGTTAAGAAATCAGAGCGAGGAAATGAAAATATTAAATATTTCATTCGCCCGAGTGAGAATCGAACCCATGACAGTCGCATTAACAGTGTCTCAATTTCGTGATGAATATGAAGGACGTAATCTCTTGATACGTGGTCCTCTCGGCCTTATCTAATACATGCGGATACTGTAATAAATACCCTCAATTACTGTCTACATTCAGATACATGTACCTCGAAAACTGCAATGAATATTATTAAATAAAAAAGATATAGGACCTACCTACCTATAATTCGTTAAATCGGTTTTCCCATCGTCTTGCATTTGTCGAACCACAGAGAACAGTACAGCAGATTTTTTAACACTATCTTCATATTTCTCCTTGTGACTCAAGTAATATTCCGGCACATCATCAAACTTTGCGAAATGCTTTATAATGATGTTTTCTAAAAAATATATTTTTTCCAGCAAAAAGACTATATACATGGTGAAAGTGTCAGCACCACTTTAAATGAAACCACAGTTTTAACTACTCTATAAAAGCTTAATACAATAAAAAAAAATCCCAAAAATTAAAAAGTGATTTTTTCAAACAAAATAAACATTATTGTTGTAATATAAAACGCCATTTGTCAAGAACGACGCATGCACACATAAACCTATCAAAGGGAAACCGCCGCGTACGCCTCAATCCGAAATCGAGTCGTAGGTTAAAGTTGTTTAACCTTTAGTAGTATTTTTGTAGTAGTATGTGTTTAACTTATTGGTGTCTATGCGTAACTGCGTCACACGAAATACAGGTATGGATAAACATCGTGAAATGAAAAAAAATCCTACGTCTAAACTGTTGAGGTATCTTGATTAATTTCTTTAGGCATGGATTTAAAATATTATACCCTGTATGCTGTTCCCGTAAAAGGAGCGCTGACACTTCCACTCTGTATAAAAACTAAATGATTCAACTTATTATTAGTATTAAGTTCTACTAGTCTATGACCACAATGGGCATGATGACTCTTCACGGAAGTCGGTAAAAAATTAAATAGAAACTAAAAAAGCGAAATAAAAGTTTGGAAGGCTTTTTTTGTTTACATTGTACATTGTCTCAAGCCCAAATGAGTAGAGTATAATAAAATATTACAAAAATAATGTAAGTAAATAATTAATGAAACCCCATCAAAGTGAAGTGAAAAATAAACTACAAAATACCGCAAGCAACCGTTAGCATTATATGCTAAACGTCAATCAGAGCTATTTACTTTACAAGCGCCGCCATGACATTTTAACGCGATCTTAATTTTTTTTTCAATACTATATCGTTCTTTTTCAAAAAAATATGATCTAAGTTGTAATTACACATTCTTCAATTTCTCAAAATCTGTCTCATGCCTATTAAAAATATAGTTTTGTATAATTAAATATGTTCACGCTATTAACGTCGCCAAAATAGAGATAATCACGCTGCATCCCACACTTCGCCGAGTAGGCAGAGGAAACCTGGGAACCTAGTGTTAAGTCACTCCATTCCCATTAAGACACTGCCGTTCCACACTTTCAGCCGTATTCTGGAATCATTGCGTGTTGAGTGGCGGAATTCTCAACGCTGCGCTTTCTTAATAGCTAGTTTTGCCTCGTTACTAGAGCAAGGAAATGAAAACATTTAATATTTCACTTCCTCGAGTGGGAATCCCACACCTACAACCTTTCTCGTTTACAGTCACACACTTGTGCCCCTGCACCGCGATTGGCCTAAAAAAGCAAATAGTGTTGGTGTCTGCGACAATGGCAACAAGATACAGGACAATAGGCGGTGATGATATGGTCACATTTGAGATGTATTCATAGCCTACATAAGTATACAGTGCAATTGCAAGGTCACCGACGACGATGCCCAGGATAAAGCGAAGTGGATAAGAAGAATGGTGACAACGCGTTGAGTTCCGCCACTCATCACGCAATGCCTCAAAAAATTTGGCGGAAAGTGGGAAGTGGAGTATCTTAACATCTCACAGGTTCCCTCTGCCTACCCTGCCATAAGCGGAATACGAGCGTAGAGCAATAAAAAACGTGAAGCTGAATTTATTTTTTTTGAGAAAAGTAGTTTTTATTTACTCATTCGAAAGTGTGTATTTGGTACATTTATACTTATTAAGTACATACCGTAGCAAATTTTATTTGAAAAATATCTGAAAGATATAATTTTTACAAAAAAAACTACTTTTAACAGTAAACTATACAAATTTAAGACTTATATGATTTTTTCATGGTTGGCATTGTTAGAATTGGACAACAAATCCAATCCAGTCAAAGTTCTGAGTTTACAAACATTAAAACTACAGTCGAATTGAGAACATCCTTCGTTTTACAAAAGGCAGTTAAAAATTAAAAGCTGCAATGACTTTTATTTTTTTCTTTTGTTCATTCGTTCTGTTAATTTAAAACGAATGATGGAGGTTAGGTTAGGTTAGGTTTAATAAATATAAAATGCAAACGATAATTTATATATTAGTAATTTTTTACGTAAAAACATATATGATTGTGAGATTTGCATTTAATCTAGATTAAAAACAGTTCAAATTATAACTTACATTTTCCTAAATCTGGTTTTAAAAAATCAAATCAGCTTCACGCTGTATCACGCTCACAGCAGGGTAGGCAAAGGGAACCTAGACACTTCGTTCCCCGCTTTCCGCTGATTTTTTCGAGGCATTAAAGCAAGGAATATATATCCTACTTTATTGTATAATAGAGAAGGTGGACTTAAAATCTGTAAATGAGAGCTTTCTCGATTTTCAAAATGCTTAGCAAGATTAAATTCGTGGCAATATTTTCCATTTTATAGATAAAATATTTTTTACTTTGTGGTATATTTTACCAAGAGCAGAAAGCAGTGATATACATTCTTAATTAGCATTCGAACGTGCAAAAAAATATTGTATATTCAGAAATAATTTGAAAAAAATTAAGGTGGCTAAAAGAACGAAAGTGCGATCCTAGTTTTTAAACGCAATACTCTAAGAGACATTTTCGGAGCGGTGCTAGAACATGAGCGATGTCGAACTAAAAAAATATTCTGGATCAGGCCAAGGCTCATCCACCTATGTTTCAAGCGAACAAGTTGAACGCAAGTTGTTACGCAAATGGCACTTTGTGTAGAGAACACATGAAGAAAATTATTCGGAAAAAAGTAGATAAAGTTTTACTTGTAAATTGATTAACTCCACTGTTGACATAAAAGTTTTAACATTTCTGGCGATAGCTTTCATTAACTTTAAAAGCTTTTATATAAAATCATCTTTATTTAAGAGATCTACAATATTCATTTGATTAATATCTATAAAGGGAATTTTAAAAAACTATGCTTATGATGTTATATCTTATATCTCTGTTCGTCGGTCGTCGTATCGTATATTCTGGTTTGTGGCTTTAATCAGTTTGTGCAGAGAACGGTTTTTTAGCATCGCGATTCATAGGGCATGGGCATCCTGAAAATGATGCCTCAATTTTTTTTTATATTAAGTTGAACTAATCAACTTAAATGGATATAATATTTAATACAATAGCTATACATATTATATTTCCATGTACGTTTTTTGTACATGGAAAATGTTCACTTATGTATTTTGGCAAATATCCTTTTATTTTATTAAAATCCGTTCATAAATAAAAAAGTTATGTCAAATAAATTATTTGGTTCGACAAAATTGCTACAAAATAATTTTACAATTGAATTGGCTAAAACTTTCGTTTTCAATGTATGGATATTGACTTTAAAATGATAATGTTGACAGAACACCAAAGTAATTCTGAGTAGTCAATAAATATTTGTATAGTTCTAGGCAGGCGAAGCCGCTAGCGAGTCGCTAGTATGTTAACATGTTAGTGTTAGGGACGTATGTACGTACATACATACATATAAGACAATGAAGTCGCAAATTGTATATTTGAAAGTAAGCAATCTAATTAACCTTTCGTAATGTGTTACAATACGATTAAACATGTAAAAATTGGTATATTCTCCATTAATAAAAAATATATAAATATGAGGCCAGTCGTGGCGCAGCGGCACGAAGTGTGACTGTAAAACCGACTGGTTGTGGGTTCGATCCCCACTCGAGGAGATGAAATATTTACTTAAATTTATATTTACATTTCTTCTGGTGTCGAGGCTAAGCGCGGCGTTGAGTTCTGCCACTCAACACGCAATGCCTCCAGAATTCGGCAGAAAGTGGGGAACGGAGTGTCTCAACACTAGGTTCCCTCTGCCTACCCTGCTGTATGCGGGACACAGCGTGAAGATGCTGAGGTGGATGTGTGGCGTAACGCGGTCTGACCGCATACGTAACACATTAATTCGAGGTAGTCTTGGAGTCCGTGATGTAGCGTATAAGCTCCAAGAGAGTCGCCTAAGATGGTTTGGCCACGTCCCGTGCCGGTCTGAGAACTATGTCGGATGCAAGTACCTTGCTATATCAGTCACTGGAGTGAGAGGTCTCGGATGCCCGAGGAAACACTGTTTGGATGCAGGATGCACGATCGTGATGCAGGACATGAGAGCCAATGGTCTAACCAAGGAGGACGCTAAAGACCGTGCAAAGTGGAGCAGGTGGAGCAGGCTCGGAAAGACCCTGGCAAAAGTCGGGATTAATGCAAGGAAGAAGAAGATAATTAAATAACTATACAACTACAACATCAAAGGCAAGCAAGGTTGCCTTCAAGCGATAAGTCCGCTTTGTTGTACTTTTTTTATTATTTTTAAGTTTGTATGTTGTTTTATTTTTATAATGTGCAATAAAGTATATTTATTTATTAGGTAGTTTATTTAACTGGTATACAATGTAATAAAAGTGCAGAATAAAACAATAAATAAGACTGTTTTTTAGTTGCTTACTTGTTTTTAAATTTAAATTGTTTATCTTCACTTATCTGCTGTTGATACGGCATTATTAGTAGATTAGTATTGATCGATTATTACCTATAGCCTAAGATTTGGCTAAAAAAATCTGCAGTGATCTGTTTTTATATGAAATTATTTTATATGAATGTAGTATTGCGTCGTAAAATTTGGAACAATAACCCTTAATTAAATTTATGGTAATTAGTTATTTTAATCAATTATAGATATATAATTTTTAGTGAACCCAAAAAAGCCGCAAAAATGTGCAAGGCCATCATGGGGTAATCTACTATTCTATTATCATGTGACATTTATAAAAAAAATAGTTTTAGGAAAAAAAAATAGATACCTACAGATTTTTGCAGCCAGATCTCGTACTACTAATCGTAAAAAACCCAAAATATAAAATTAGATCTCTGCTTCACGCAAAAATAGACACACTTAATTTAAACGAAAAGGTTATTAAAGTTATCCTATAGCTACAAAATGGTACTTAAAACAAATATGAATAAGGAATTTTATGGCCTTCAAAATAAAATTAAATCAAATAGATGTACATATATAATAATAATAACAAAGCAAAAAATATATATTATTCTCTCTTTAAAACATTCACAACACACACTAGCAGTGACTATTATAATTATAAAATAAAAAATATCTAATAAAGAACAATATTTATAGAGCAATATATAACAAAATAAGGAAGCTTTTTTATGGTCCTTCTCTCAAATTTATACATATAAAAAACATAAACCATTATAAATAAGTTTCAAAAAAGGTTAAATAATAGGTCAATGACCCTTGATAAGATAGTAATACTAATAAGTAGAAACGTACCGCTTTCTTTTCTTTCCTTAGTCTTTTGCGGGCCACCATCCATAAATGTTGTTAGCTCTTCAATATTAAAAGTACATTTCGCTCTCTCACGTTGTAAATCAACATTTATTTTGGGCATAATGTCAAAACTTAAGAGGAACACTCGAAATACGGACGTTTACCACAAGAGTTTGTCAATTACTGAATTTAAACAGTGCATCATTCGCGTGTTATATGTGCGCCGGCATGCCGTATGAACCATATTATAGAGTGATAGACGGAAACCAGTTTATATATAAAACAATTATTCTAGTACTTATTGATAGGCAATATTACTTGAGTTGAGACGGCGCGTATTGTGAGGTTCCTTTTTCTGGAACCCTAGCCACCCAATGCCATGACCCTTGTCCCGCCGTCGGAAAAGTATTATTTATATTTTTATATGCATTTTTTATATGAATTTATACTTAAAAAATGTGATTTTTTTCTCTTTGATAATAAATGTATGTATTGTTAGGTTGTGTAAAATTTTATATATGAAAGTTTCTTTTTATTTTCCACCACGCAACACGCAATGCCTCGGTGGAAAGTGGGGAACGGAGTGTCTTAACACTAGTTTCTCTCTGCCTGCCTCTGCTGTGTGCGGGATAAAGCGCGAAGCTGATTTAAATTTATTTTATCAATGTCCGCACTTCCGTACGTATCCTGAAATATAATAAAAAGAAAAGTTTTTACAATAATACTATTATATTAAAACAAGCAATAAAAAACCGTATCAAGAGAGCAAGAAAGTTCTGTATCAATTTTAGAATTGTGGCCTAAAGTTAAACACACGCTTGTGTCACTGCACCACGACGGCATCTATATGATAGTTAAGATTTTTTAAGAATAAAATATGTTTTAATAACTTTTAGATTATACTAAAATAACTTACTTATTTTTAATAAAATTTTCAAAAATTGTCGAAGTAGAATATAGAAATCATAGTAAAACTTTATTATAGAATAAAATTTTTTTTTTTTAATTGGTAGAAAAATTGCTGTTGCAATTTTATATTTTATTTTATAAGCTTTTTTATATGAATACAGTTGTTTATTTTGCCTACTGCGCACAGTCATAAAATGTTACGAGCTCTCGGAGTAAAATGTTTTATATCCATTAACCGCTAGCCTGTATTAACTGTATTAAGGTTGGATTTTATTAAAGTGATTTTGCCCTAATATGTATGTAATAATATTTTACATTTCTGTTTATATTAACTCCTGCCATTTTTTTGAGCCGTATAGTATGTAACGGGTAACCTGTATGGCAGTTCTCCTAAAATTGTTATTTTTAAACAAAAATTATGTCTTTTTAAGACCAGCGTGTAAAGCTGAAATTTTGCTGTGAGATATAAGCTTGGACATTATAATGCACGTTAATTGGAGTGGCATCTATGAACAACCCTTATTTATTTTTAAAATGGAATTTGTAAAAATGAGTTAATACGGACAATGACCATTAGTGTAGAATAATGATAAGCAATGTGGTACCAACAATGATTCTTTACAACAGAATTGAAATTAAATACTAACTTATTTAGCTTCACGCTGTATTACTAGTGGGAAAGTCAGAGAGAACGGAACGCCAAACGCTACGGTCTCTACATACCTTTTTCACCTCATCCACTATCATCAACTTTTCATACATGCCCTCTTGCTTTTTCCTCCAGTATCTTTGATGCCGTATTTTCGAAGGTCAACCGAGGTGTCCCCCTACCTTTGTTACCGCTCACTTTTTCTCCATAAATCTTTATTCCTATTCCTTAATCACCAATCAATTCGCACGTTCTTCAACATCCTCACCGTGAAAAGTATGATTCCTAGCGGATCAGTAGATTAAAGGTTAAGTTGTGGACACGCAAGTACTTAGGTCCTGGGAACAGACCAATATGTAGTCGTTGCTAGAATAAGGAGTCTGTTTTCATTTTGAGGCAGCCGCTCGAGACGTCCAAACTTGGAGTCGAATTATCGCATAATAAGCTGGAAGTTTGAAGATCCATCGATCAAAGAGGAATAAGTGCTTCCAAAATATTAGACACCTTTGATACAGCAAATGGAAATGTTGAAATATACTCTGCCATTATATTTAAGAATTACATGAGAAAAGCAGCGACAGAAATATGTGGTAAATGAAAACGAGGTTTTAGTAAAATAAAAATAATTAAACATGAACAACCATAACAGTCCAGCTAAACTATCAAAATAATGAAATGCCGCCTTAGCAAAAGTTGTTAAGCATGATAGATATTTTCTATTGATAAATAAAAATAGATGATTTTCGTAGGTTATGCGGAGTCAGCTTAGCTGATCAAATCCGCAATAAAGAGATGCACAGAATGGCAGGTACTAGCGGGTATGTCACGGTGAGTATGAAGGACGTACTCAGGTAGTTTAGGCAGGTCGACCTAAGAGTGATAAAAAAAGGAAAAAAATCTAAATAAAATGCAAAAATTACTAGTTAGCATTTCGACGCGACGTTTACTTTTGCATAGGCCTTCCCCAAGAATCTCTATGCCGATGTCCTATGCCTGTATTCAGAGGCTTCCCGCGACCTTGGCCAGATCCTGGAGGACCTGCCCGCCACTCGAGAACCGGCCATTGGTTTTCCTCACTACATCTCTGGCCCATTGCCATTTCATTTGAGCAATTCTTCGAGCAATATCGGTAGCTTTTGTTCAAATAGATACATTTTACACAAATACCGAGCATTGCTCTCTATTGCCCGCCGAGTGACTCTCGAGCCCTCTGACGAGACTCGTAGTTACAGGCCACATCTCGCTCCCGTATGTCATGAATGGGAAGATCTGTCGTAGTTTTCCGAACGAGGCCCATCCGAGCGGTATTTGAAGAGAAATGGAACAGGATCCGAATCGGAAACGAAAAATAGAGATAAAAATGAAAACAACATCCAATTTTTATATTTATTTATTTATATTTATGTATAAATCACTTCTTGGCTGTGACGGCGGCCTCATCTTCCCGCGCAAACGTTTGCAGCAGTTCCTCCTTCTTAGCTGCGATACGTTCTTCACGGCGTTTGCGGGCTTCCTTCACTCTGTTACGGCGGGCCTCGGCTTGATCGCTGGAATTAAAACAAATTTAATAAATAACAAAAACTTGAGACCTTAGGACGAGATAAAAAAAACAGCACGGTGTTGAGTCTCGCAATTTAACACCCAATATCTAGAAAATTTGGGTGGTGCATGGAGAATGGAGAAATAAAGAATTATAAAAACAATTATCAGTAAGTGATGTAAAAAAATAAACACCATTTAACACAATTGTATAATAGTAATAGTTAGAGACAATTGTTTACATTATTAAGTTTATTTTCAATGAAAGAATTAAAATTCAGTATTTAGACTTAGATGAAACTTTAAATTGAACACGTCAAAAATAAGCAAACCCAAGACCCCGGCCCCCCTACAGTGCTTACGTTATACTTAACTTACTGAACCGCCCCTATATATACATCAGAAAAACAGGCTAAAATATATGTAAAAAACATTTTCTATAATTTGTCTATAATATAACAAAAGAGGGTCAATAGTACAAAATAAAATATAATATACAACAATACCTCAACATCTTAGTCCTAGCCTTCTCGGCCTTCTTCCTGTGGATATACTCCATGAGTACACGCTTGTTCTTGAACACATTACCCTTCGCCTTCATGTACAGGGCATGGTAGAGATGTCTGTCTATCTTCTTGGCTGTTCTGTACTTGAGAAGTAATTTACGGAGCACCCTTTGTCTTTGTACCCATAGTTCCTGTTATGAATATCAAGCATGTGAATATTAATGAGTTCTAATTAGACATTGTTGCAATGCTTTTTTGGAAACCATAGGAGATAATGCCCTGGCACAATGTAAAATTAAGAAACAATAAAAAAACAAAAAAAACATTAAGTTTTTTCTAGTTTCACACTATCGCAAGTGAAGTAGCCAGAGAGAATGGGGCATGAAGCGCTATGATCTCTGCATACCACTTTTGTTTCGCTAACTGTTATCCACCTCTACATAAATGCAGGTGGTCTTCCAGCTATATACATGACCTTCCTCTAGTATCATCAATATTATGTTTTACAAGGTCAAAGGTCAAGGTCTCGCTTCTCCTGCTTCTTTTACCACTCACTATTGCTTCATAACTTTATATTTATAATAAAAGCTAATAATACTAATTGACAGAATAAAATAAAGGTTAATAATGTGATGATATATTTCTTTCCTCTTTTAATAATAATAAAAATTGATATTAATTTTTTTCACCTCTCTTCCAAGTTTTGTCTTTTAATAATCATATTGGCAAAACACATTGGGCACAAACTTTGCAAAAGAGACTGCAAATATGCAAATTTATGTGTATATTAATGTGTATGTATATTATTTTTAAATTCACGCTGTGTCCCGCAAATAATAGAGTAGGCTGAAGGAACCTGGGAACCAAGTGTTAAATAACTCTATAACCCATTAATACACAACATCAAATATTTCTGAAATCAACAAAATTTGGTCAGAAAATGGAAACTAAAATATCTGGACACTAGGTTCTCTCTGCCTGCTGCTGCTTGCTTTAAATAGAATAGAGTGAAGCTATAAAAAATCGATTTATTTGAATTAAAAAACATTACACAATACATGTACATATAGTGTAAAAATAATATTTCTTTTAACAAAATATTAGGTAATTTATTTTTATACAATTTGAATTTAAATTTGAATTTGTATAGATGATCCATTGTAAAGCTGAACTTACGTAAAACTGAAAGTGACATAAAAATAACAGGATAAAAATATACAACAAATAATAAAAAATAATAAATTTCTTTAAAGTGCATATGAGCAAAAATACCATCTGTCTGCTTTGTGTAACTGAAAACATTTTCATTGAAGAAATTTTTGATCATCCATCTAAAAAAATATATTAATTTATAAGAGAATTTCTATACATGAATCCAAATTATTTGGTTTCAGACCAAACTTCCACTTTTTTTATTTTTATTTTAATCACATTGAATTCTGGATGAAATGACATAACAGCTCTAAGAACAAACAATCAAAGTTGTTGATTTGAGACAAGAAAGGTGATTTGAAAATATATATATTTATTTATTTGTTTTATTCTTTTTTTTGCTAGCATTTAATGAATGACAAATGACAAATGTTATTGTAATAACACTCATTTGTATGTGTTTGTAAGATCAGTTTAGTGGAATATCTCTAATCATGGTGATATAAAATCCATTGTAGCAAACTTGAGAATCCTGAGACAAAAAATGTAATGGCTCAAGGTTCAATGTAAGCTTAGATGAATGTTAAATTAGAATTATTAGATTTATAATTAGATTACTATTAGAATAAGTAGTTTTGCAGTACAATACACTATGTGCCTTAAAAATACAAAGAGGAACTGTTGAAAGTAGTTTTATGAATGCGTAAGATGTGTGAAGGAAAGAATTTAAAAAATAAGCATACACATTGTGGTTAAATGAAAAGGAATGTGGGTATTAGGGCACATATACTAAAATGGGACTAAACCAATGTCTGCCATACACTAAGCATACAAAAGGAAAAATATCTTTTTACTCTCAACTCCAAAAGCTCTCAGCCAACCAAAACAGGTGACCCGACAACTAGACAATTGGAACAACTGGAGATAAGTCTTTGTCCATCAATATTAACAAACAGGCTAATATAGTAATAAAATTAGCTTTTTTATATTTTCTAAGGGGTCTTTAAATTAGACTTGTTACCCCACACAAGCCTTAAATAGATGGGGTTCCTATGATCTCTTAGGGAAAGAGAAATATAATAACTCACTTTTTGTGGCATACGGGCATTTGCAGTACCTCTTCTTTTACCAAAACCGCAATGTCTTCCCTTTCTACGGGCCTCGGTGTTTTTACGGACGCGGGCGCGCGAGTGCACTGCAACTGGTTTCTTAATGACGAGACCATCCTTTATCATCTTACGGATGTTCTGTCCTGTGAATTGTTAGAATATATTTTAGCATTTGGCATTTATAGCTAAATACAAGTCAAATGCTTAATTACAAATTAATAGTTCTAAATATAATATTACAAGTTAATTCATGAGAGATACACAAAAAATCATAATAATTAATATAATTTGTTTGATTTCTCTCAAAATAACTTGGTTATATTGGCAAAAAATAAAATCTACACACATGGTTACAAATATAGAGAAACTTACGGGAATTAGTGTTGGCGATTTCATTGATTTCATTTGGATCTAACCACACCTTCTTTTTACCACATCGCATAACAGAGGCTGCTAGCCTCTTCTGCAGTTTTAAGGAACTGAAATTTAAATATTATCTTTGTAGACCACATGGTTTTCACACGACGATTGTTGACAACAGTAATATGAGAAATATACATTTTTATTTTGAAAAAATATATTGTACGTGTATATAGCTATGAAAATATTTGTTTTATATTAATATTTTATCAAAATACATAAAAATTATTTAATTATTTTCTAAACTAACCTCATCGTGACACGGTGAGATCCAACGCATACAAGAAAGAAATATGGCGGGTTTTGTACAGATAAGCTACGTAAAACAGATACATTATAAAAAATTATCACAGACTTCAAATGTCATTAAATTAAACTTCCGCAGTGTGTTATAATTTATCAATACCAATTAGAATAAAAAACATTTACTTACTTTACACAATAAAGAAAAAAAAAACAAAAATATTTTTTTATTTAACCATAAAAAAATTACACTTGAAAATTTTCATGATTTTGTCAATTAAAGAAAATACGAGTTAATGTTTTAATATTGGATATTGGACATAAACCAAATCTTGAGCTTGTGACAAATGTTTGCCAGGCGTTTATTATTCAGCTTACACTTTTGGCGCATATCCCAATCACACTCATTAATTTCTCTCGATTGATTTTATTCACGCTATAAACCGCACTCATTAGGGTAAATCTAGTGAATTCCGTTCTATTTTTTCCTCCAAATTCTGGAGGTATTGTGTGTTGAGTGGTGGAACTCAACGCTACGCTTTGCCTTGACACCAGAGCGAAGAAAATGAAAATATAAATTTAATGAAATATTTCATTTCCTCGAGTGAGATCGAACCCATAACCTGTCACTTTTAGAGTCCTACTTTATGCCACAACGCCACGACTGACCTCTTTAATAATTTAGATACAAATAAATAATAGAAAATTGCACTGTCTACTTGTTCATTTTAATATAAACCAAATAATAAAAAAAATACATTTGTACGAAAGGTAAATGAGCTAAAATTTATAAAAACATTATTCTTATTGTATTATTTAATTGTTAATTCAGAACAATTAAAACTTAGATCGGCAACAAACTCTCACAAGCCGATCTAAAATTCCCGCTTACACTTACCGCTCATTGTTTTGCTGGGCACCCGGAACGCCTCGGCCTAGAAACGCTGTATGTAATAACTATTGCCCAGATAAAATAAGTTAAAGTTGTAAGTGTAAAAACCACCAGAGCTAAAATAACTTCAACATCCATGTCTGTCATGCTTTCCTGTCAGGCACATATTAGCGCACTCACAAGCGTAGAAATGGCATTCAAGCATTTGTTAAGGATTGGTAACTAAGCTCCACAACTGTAATTATTGTTTGTGGACCACAGTTGTTGACGCTTGGCTAGCCTCGGCAAGCGTGTAAACCAAACATTAAATAACGTCAGCTGTCATTACACCTTGACAGAAAATATAGTATTTATTTTTATTTCTCAGTTTATTCATATCTTTAAAAACCAGTTTTATAAACTCGTCGTACGCAACGGCGGTTTCTTAATAGTAAATTTTAGCTTTTATCACAGACCACTGTTGAATTCAGTGAGTGCATGTACACAGTGAAGAATAGTAGTATTATTTGTTTTTATTATTAATATTCGTTTATTATAAAATGTCTACAAAAATAAACCCTGATTTACAAAATGAGAGAAATCAGTGTAGTTTTAATATTAAAGAGTTAACTCATCTAATTGATGGAGGTGTTGAAAAGACAGAAGAGAGAAAAAAAAGAGGTAATTAATATTTCACCGTTAGTAGTTCGATTACAATTTCTTGTGTAATTATTAGATCATAACAAAGGAATCTAGGTGGTAGAAGTTAACAAGTTATATCTATTACATTGTCGTTTCAAGTAATCTTTAAACAATAACTGTATAATACTTTCTGGGTAAGAGATCTAAACTAAAGTAAATTGGCAAAAAGTTCCATTTCATGTATTTTTTTTACTTTTTACTATCTTCCAAATGGCCTCATTCCAAAGAAACTTTAACATAATCTTAGTATCTTAAAAAAAATTAAATCAAAATACATTTAACAATTAGTCAAATAATTTGGAATTTTATAATATTTTTAAAGTTATTATTGTTACATTAATGGTTCAATGTTCAATACTTATCATATTTATAATAAATTAGCCTTTTATCTTTGTTTATCAAAAAAATCTACTTTTAATTAATAAACAATAACAGATTATAATAATCACTGCATATTTATATCTTCATAGTAATAAAATATTTAAGACATCCGATTTTAAAGATTAAAACACAGGGGCACAGGGGTGTAGACTATTAATGTGAAAGGTTGTGGGTTTGATTCTCACTCAAGGATATGAAATATTGAATATTTAATTTTTCTTTACTCTGGTGACGAGGCAAAGGGCAGCATAGAGTTCCACCACTATAGAATTTGGAGGAAATTGGAAAATGGAAGGGACTTAATGGGATTAAAGTGTCTTAACAATAGGTTGTTGTTATATCCCATATTCTCTCTGTTTTACCCTGCTATGTGCAAGATACAGCATGAAACTAAAAAAAAAATATAATTTAAACATATAATCTGAGGCCATTGTGATGCAGTGGCTTAGTATGTGACTGTAAATGCGTTGGTTGTGGGTTCAATTACCCCTTGGCAAAATGAATAATTTCATATTCTTGTTTCCTCATTCTGGTAACAAGATGTTGAGTTCCACAATATTAAATGTTTAGAATATTTCACTGAAAGTGAGGAATGCAGTGCCTTTACACTAGATTCCCTCTGCCTACCTTGCTATATGGGGGATACAGATATACATACATACAGTAAAAAAATAAAATAAAATATGAGCATGATCAGAATCCCCACCTCTAGTCCCAATTGAGAGTTTCGCTACATTTAATTTTATATTATTCTTTACTGGCAGAGATGAAGTGTGGTGTTGAATACTGTTCATTTTAATGCAATGTGTTAACTTTCAAGGTGAGAGTAGAACAGAGTGTTTAAGGCTCTCTGCTGAACTTGTGTGTCTTGCGGGATGAAGCTTCGAGCTTCATATTTCTTTGAAAATATGTTATGAATTTTAAATTGTGCCTGCCATTTCTTCCCAGTGCAGACCCATGACATATACTAAGTGTCCAAGTTAATTCTGACTGGAGATACAGCAGGACAAAACGGAAGTTCGACACCATTAATGTGATGTAATATAGCCTATAACTCTTCCTTGAAAATTAGTTTCTGAGATTATCCTGTTCAGCTAAACAGAATCTTCTGCATAATAATATTTAGTATACAACATAATACGACGTAATTTGCAATCCCGTTTCTTCCGTCCCCGTTGGAATTTCGGGAATTCCTTGTTTAGTTCCCCGAGAAACAGGATGAATTTAAGCGTTCTACGCCGCGTATTTATGGTTGAACGTTGACTGTCCGTCAATTAGTAACCAAAGAGTTTTATGCATATAGCTGCTTTTTTTCATCCATAGAGGAGATGGTGATGAAAGAAAATATTCACAATGATGATGTACCAGCAGTCTATTTAAGTCACAAAGAGAAATATGAGTTGGCTGTGAAAAAAGCTTGCCTGTTATTTAAAATGATAAGACGATTACAGGAAGAAGAGAATGCTGGCATGGAAAATTATATGTAAGCTTACTCTTTTTTATCTAATTTATATTACAAATAGATAGTTATTATGGCTATAGTGGCACAGTGGAACAGGTGACTGTATTCGTAGTTATTGATTGAGTTCATTTTCCTGCCCTGACAATATGCCAAAAAGTCTCTGTAAAACTTTTTTTAAATTCCTACAAATCTATTTCGCTTAAATTGCTAATTTTGAGTTAGGTCACATAAATCATAATCTTCGTTTGTTCTTTCGTGTTCCATCACTCGAAACGAAATAGCCCTACTATGTGTGACCTTCCTCACAACTACCATTCTTACATTTCCGAACTTTTGCGAATTGTTCAGTGGAGAGGAAAATAATCATAATAAAGAAAAATCTTAAAATTAAATCTGCGCAACCATCAACAGCTGACTTAAGAGCGGCCACGTGTTGTCGACCGTGCTGTGTAGCAATTGTTATAGGTATTGGGAGAAATTTAGAATATTCAGTCGAAATATGTGTGGTTACCAGGGTCCATGAACAATTTTTCTTGAAGGTCTTAGGGTATTTTTTCTGAAGGTGTACGGACCTTATCTAATTTATGTGATTTAACTCAAAATTTACAATTTGTTGCGAATGAAAAAGGGTATAAAAACCTTAGAATAATCTTTTTATACCCTTTTAGACAGGTTTTAGCAATTAAAAATAGTAAATTTTATTATATTATTTTTTAAAACTTACATTATAAGTTTTAAGTACTATATTTTTATTATAAGTGTACTATTTTATTATTTTTATTATAAGTGTACTATTGAAGCCAGTCGTTATGCAGGGACACAAGCGTTCGACTATAAACACGACAGGTTGTGAGTTCGATTCCCACTCGAAGAAATAAAATGTTTACCATATTTATTTTTTCGATCTGGTGTCGAGGCAAAGTGCGACGTGGAGTTCCGCACTCGGCACGCCTCTCTCCATGCCTCCAGAATTTGGCGGATTTCCCTCTGCCTACTCTACTGGGCGTGGCTAAAACAATAATAATTCGTGGCTAATTGTTATAGGGCCGTCCTAGGTGGTACGTTAGGTTCAGCGATCCTAGGTGATGGATCACCTCTCACATTGCACTATGTAATGTTTATACCCACCTTGATGGGTCAAGGTACGGTGGAACAGCAAGCCTATTGGATTGGAAGAGCGTTCAATTTGGATATTATAGGGACTTATGCACAGGTTTGTATGGTTTTTATCATTTCAATTTCAATATATTTAAAGGCATTTTTTAGGTTCACCCTATCCTATCGTAGTATCCTGTACGTAGTACCTAAGGTAGACAGAATTAGGGGACCTAGTGTTAAGCATTTCGTTCCCCTTTTTCCGCCCAATTTTCGCCGATCGCTCTTTGTCTTGTTGTAGAAGGAGGAAATGAAAATAATTCATACCCTGTTTACAGTACGAATTAAATAATTACAATACATATATTTGTTTCTTTGTTCATATTAACGAGACCATAATATAACATACTAAAGGCTCACACGTGACTTCGTTCGTTTAAAGTTATTGTTATATTATATACAATTTATATAAAAAACACAATCCTTGCATAAGTTGTGGCCTTTGTGTTATTCTGATTTTTAAGTAATATTACTGTAAAGTTTCACCTATATCTATTCAGTAATTTTTGCGTGAAAGTGGAACATCCATACTCATAAACTTTTACATTTATAATATTGACTAAGGAAGAATTAAGAATATTATATACTAGCGGCTCGCCTACGGCTTCGCCCGCTTTAACTACATGGTTATTTATTTAATAAACAGAATTGACTGACAATTATAATGACTTCTAATATGATTTTTTATTACTTTAATCTGTAATATTCTAATTCTTCGGCGCCCAACCCACCTTACAGGCAGGCAACGCACCTGCTGCTCCTCTGGTGTTGCACGGGGTCGTGGGCGGCGGTAATCACTTACCATCAGGTGACCCGAACGCTCGTTTGCCTTGTCTTAAATATATATATATAATTTTTTTACTACATTATCGTAATTTCTATGAGAATTTTTGATTGTTTTGAATTAAAAAATACGACCATTGTTGATATTTGATATTTATAAAATATACATAAAGCTAATTATTTATTACACGTATATATTTTTGTAACATTATGTTATTTTTACCTATGTAACAGTCATATACCCAAGACGTTTCGAATGTCATTCTTTAGAAAGGAATCTTACCAGCGCGATTGCTATATAACATTCGCAGGCAAACTAATGCCTTGAGTTCATTCAAATGACGATAACTTTTTTTTTAATGAACCTATTTTGATGAAATAAACTTTAGTAGTTAAGTTTAGTTAAAACAAAGCAATTGGTGAAACTTTTAGTAAATCGGTTTAGAACTTTCAGAGAAAAATGTGGACATAGATATCGACAGACAGACAGACAGACAAGAAATTAAAAAAAATATATATTTTTGCTTTCTATTATTCTTTTTAAGTGTCCCTCTATCCATTTCAGTCAAAATTACTAAATGTTTAGACAAAATATTTTTACTGTCTTATTATATATATAGAGATAATAAAGCGGAAGAGTTTGTTTGTTTGTTGGTTTAAAAGATAAGATCTCCGGATCTACTGATCCGATTTACTTTCTTTTTATTTTGTATGGAAGCTGCATTCTTCAGTTGTGATATAGGCTATATAACATTACGGTTTAAGTCGTAGTTAGCCTTAAATAACGGAATAACAATAATAAGGAACGCCATCGAATTGCTTTAATATCGCTTTAAGCGCGTGCGCTGCACACATAATTAATTATATGTCACTACGTTGTATGACAAAAATATTCTATTCTATTAGATCTAAAAACAAGTCCGCGACACTATATATCTATTTCTTATAAATAAGTGATAATAAGGCATTTTGTGACAAAAAATAACTGAAAATCGTAAAGGAATATTTCATCAATTTTTGTTTCACATTTATATTAAAAACTTACGAGCGACAGTTAGTTCATCATCAAGAAAATTTTATGAAGATAATCTTCGGCTTTTATACCATGTAATTTGAACGTGAACTTTTTGAGAAAATGTAAAATTATTATAAAATAATTCAACGCTCTGTTTGCGGCCGCAAGCCTAGGCTCGAGTCCCGCGAGAGGCGCCCTTGCCGCCGATTTCGTCCTAGCAAACAGCGACGTAGACCTTGCACTTTCTCAAATTTATGAAAAATGATTAAATGTATAAATTATATAAGATTCATCTTATGGCAAATGCAGCATAATAAATTACTTATAGGTAGGATGCGGGCGAAGCCGCGAATTGGCCGCTAGTTAAGAATATAAATTCTTCTCTATAGTAGGACTTTGTACATTTGTCTGACTTTGACAACTATTCATTATTTCACTATTTATTTAGATACTCGTACCACACAATATGTATGTTTGTTATGTATAAGATAAATTAGAATAAGTATTATTGCTATATTCGCTTATTTACGTATCACTTTTCATGTTAATTTATTAAAAAAAACATTCGATATGGAAATATTTATGGTTTTCCAAAATTTATAACTATGGCTTTATTTCCAAGTGCCAAGTTTTTATTTTTTTCATCACCACGAGAACTTAACAGTAAATTACTATTATCAATAACTCGTTTAAAATGTTTTAATATCAAATATATACCATGTGATAACTCATTTAACTTAAATTGTACAAAAGTACATAATTTCTATTGTATAAAACAAATTATGATAATATATATATTTTTTTTCAATGAATATTTTATTATTATGTATTTTTTTTCTTTGGCAGACTGAATTAGGCCACGGTACATTTATACGAGGCTTAGAAACTACCGCTACATACGACGCTAGTACCAAGGAGTTTGTATTACACAGTCCCACACTTACTTCCTACAAATGGTGGCCTGGAGGATGTAAGTATCATTTACTTAATAATAATAGTAAAAAGAAATATCTAATTTTACACGGTCTTCGTGTGTTCAATTCTCACTTGAGGGAATATTTTTGTACTGATTATTTTCCTTTAATTTCTTCTCGCTAAGTACTCAGTACAGTTTAGCATTGAGATAATGACACTATAATATAAATTAGTAATATATTTAATTCGAATATTAAAACTACAAGAATCTACAATAATTGTTCATGTCGATTTAGTATAAAATGAAACTTAACTAAAATGTATATAGGTACTTACATGTATAATAACTTGACTCGTGAGTGATTACTTTACCTTTTTTTCTATAACCGGTTTAGTTCTGCCGCTCGAGTGTAATATTCCATTGGTGTGACCGTTTGTTTATTTGTTACTAAACTAATTTGGATGAGGTTTAGCAATTGGATAATTTTTGAACTTGATATTATCTAAAAAAAAACCGTAATATATACGTTTATGATACAGGGAGGATTGAGGCCAGTAGTGGCGCAAGGGACAAGCGTGCGACTGTGAATGCGACACGATGTGGGCTCGATTTCCGCTCGAGGAAATTAAATATTTAATATGTTCATTTCCTCGCTCTGGTAATAAGGCAAAGCGCGGCGTTGAGTTCTGCCAATCTAAGTGTAATGCAAAATTCGACGGAAATTGCAGAACCGAAGTGTCTTAATGGAAACGAACAAGCTACAAATGCAAACAAAATGCAAACTGCAATGTGCGTAAAATAAAAAAATAATAATAATAAAGGACGGAAAGATAACTTTCGAAATATAGGTACTAAATGCATATATAAATCGACCTGTTTATAAGGTCAAACATTTTTTTTAATGCACATTTTTTTTGATGCAATCTTTTAAATGAGTTTCTCTCTATCGTGTTAAGGTCAAACAATCTTTTCTCATGATGCGATTTTCTTAATAACTACTTTCCATTCTATATTTAAATAATTTTGAAGAAATTTATATAACTTTATGTATCACGTTAAATTTGAGAATAATTTACATTTACCAGAATATTTAAGGTTTATCTGTTTAGTATAATCACTCGATTAGGATAAAATGTAGATAAGACTATAATGGAGCAAAACAAATCAATATCTAGTATTTGTCTATTATAATCAGATTTTTATGATTAAGACTGCTATAACTAGGTTAATTTTTGATATATATTTTTTTATAACAACGAAACATAAATTTCTACAAATGTTTTGTAATCTATAAGCTATTTGTGATTTTTTATTATCTTCACTGACTTCCTCTAAAATGTGACGCAGAGATAACAGGAATAAGTTTACACTCAATCACAGGTACCAACCAATATGAAAATGAAAATAATTCATTTTCATATTGGTTGGTACCTGGTTGTGGTCCGCCACTCTTCACTCTCTTGTAAGTTGTATTCAGGCGGAAGAAGAACAGAGTGTCTTCATACTAGACTCTGGCTACATAGCATTATACAGTGTGAATCTGAAAAAAATATCGAAAATATTGATTGACCAATAAATTATATAATATCTGACGAACTTCACGAGCCTTTAGGTAAGCTTTGTATTTGTCAGAAAAATAAAACTTAAAAAATGAGTTAGTTATTAGAGATCAATAAAATATATATATATATATTTATTCGTTTTCACTGGACATTGCACA
The DNA here is from genome assembly GCA_018249795.1 of Heliconius telesiphe telesiphe. NCBI lineage: Eukaryota > Metazoa > Arthropoda > Insecta > Lepidoptera > Nymphalidae > Heliconius > Heliconius telesiphe. The sequence goes on along the minus strand of DWLH01000215.1, from coordinate 2,749 downwards.
GCCAAAATTATCAGAATTTCTGATGTGTTGTTTGTGTTAATAATGAATCGTTATTATATAATTCCATCGCTCCGTTATTTCATATCATATTTTTTTCTTTTTCTTTTTTTACTGGTTGGTCATGCATTTTTCCATTTTCGTATAGTAATAGTTTCCATAATTTTTTGCCTTCTTTAAAAAAAGCTTTATTTAAAGCTTCTTGAAACCAAACAAGGGATACGCATAACCTCACCTACATTATATTAACACTCACACTAATGCAAAGATCAGCATAGGCCTCGCAAACTGTACCTATTATATGAAATAATAAAGTGTAATATGAATATGACTTGTATTTATGAACAATTGAAAATATTAGCATTCTTTCTAACTTATTACCCACTTACAACAAAGTCGATGGTCATGGCCGTTCAAAGGTTGACGGAATTCTCGTAAGATACATGATATGCTCCAAAATATATACTTACAATGATTTTTGCTTAAGTTTTTGTGCAAAAAATTGAATTGAAGTAAAAAGCGAGGCCAGTCGTGGCGCAGGGACACAAAGTGTGACTATAAAACCGACTAGTTGTGGGTTCGATCCCCACTCGAGGAGATATTTACATATTTATTATAGTTAAATTCATATTTCCATTTCTTCGCTCTGGTGTCGAGGCATAAGCGCGGCGTTGAGTTCTGCCACTCAATACGCAATGCCTCCAGAATTCGGCTGAAAGTGGGGAACGGAGGGTCTTAGCACTAGGTTCCCTCTGCCTACCCTGCTGTGTACGGGATACAGCGTGAAGCTGAAAAAAATAGTAAAAAGCGAATACGTATTACAAATTGCAATAAAAATTCTAAAATTCACAACCGAAACGAAATTTGGGGCAACTATGGCTCCCCTGATGTTAACTAAGGTCATGGGCAGTCACACTGTTTTTAGCATAGCAGGTTAGGCAGAAAGAATCAGAGAACTAAGTTAGTGCTCACACTCCGTTCACTTTTCGTTACATTGCGTATTGAGTAGCGGAACTCAACGCCGCACTTTGTCTCCTTGAGCGGGAAAATGAATATAAATAAATATAATGATTCTCCCAAGAGAGTTTACATTCAGACCCTGACGCACTTCGCTACGACGGCCTCAAAAGCTTATAATTTGTATTTTTTTTGTTAATATTTTCACTGTATTTAAAAACGAAAACATAAGCTAAATGAATATTTAAAAAATCTGTGTCTACCACTTAAATAAAACGTAGAGCATTAGAATAATTGCTGTCGTACGGTGTTCCATTCAAAGGTCGAATTATTATGAAACATTAAGATGATATTTTCTTAACTGACATTACATAGTATTTTATAATAAATTGGGATTCTAAAGCCGACATAATCAATGCTTATATAAAAATACAAAACTGACAATTGTCATCTTAAGACCGTCCATCCGATGTATTTTTTTTTTGGTTTCACGCTGTATTCCGCATACCCTATAGGGTAGACAGAGGGAACCTAGTGATAAGACTCCCTGTTACCCATTTTCGCAAAATTTTCGAAGTATTTCGTGTTAATTCGTTCACTTCTGCCAATAAGTCAACGCCGCGCTAGTGCCTGGTTACCAGAGCAAAGAAATAAAAATATTAAATAATTCATTTCAGCTTTATGCTGTATCCCGCAAATAGTAGAGAGTAGGCAGAGTGAAACCTAGTTTTGATTGCGTGTTGAATGGCGGAACTGAACGCCCACATTTTTTTGCCTTGGTACAGAGCGGAGAAGTGAAAATATTAATAAATAATATTTAATTTACCCGAGTGGGAATCGAACCCACAACCGTCACGTCACAGTCAATATTATGAAAAATATAATAAAATTGATATATCAAAATACGAATTTATTAATTAGAATACCGAATAATTTTCTCAATATAAATTAAACAACGGATTATATGCGAACGACGTAATATGTGATGACGTGAAAGTTAACTAACGTAAACTTTCACATTCACTAAGCAAGACACGTATTTATACACCGCTCTCAACTGTGGTATCAATCTTGAGATGCTGTTTTAATAATCTATGAATGAAAACTAAAAGTAGTACAAGTCTGAATGCTATGTTTTTATAGTTTAGTTAATCAAACTAAGATATGTTGATATTATTTATTGTAATAAATGATTTTGGAGTCTTAGCATATGTATGTCGGCATATATCGCCATTTTACATACCAGTATAACGGATCATTATACAACCCTCTTATCCCTAACGAAAACAAAAAAAAGATATATAATTAATAAAACTAGGTCGATAGATAGAGATCTTTTGTTGACTTTGACCAGGCGTATAAGTACCTTTTAGAAAATAATATAGCTGACTTACTTTACTGCAACGACCCGGAAGTACTTACTGACCTCCTAATATATAAATTAATTGAATCAATAAATAGAAACACAATCATTTTGAAAATTCCAAATAGTAAACACATAATAAAACCTTGGATCACCGAAGGCCTTTTACGTTGCATAAAAAATCGAAATAATTTTTAAACATTTTTAAAGTGTTTTTCCACACTTAGGAAAGAAAACTACTTATTTAGAAAACGTATAAAAAATCCCGCTGCGTTCAAATTTTTATACGTTTTCTAAATAAGTATAAATCGAAATAAATTGCAAAAAAAATATAAAAATGATCCACACAATGATATAATAAAAATAACATATTTGAGGTACAGAAATCACTGCAATAATTTAATCAAAAAAATGAAAAGAAAATATGAAAGG
>DWLH01000214.1:0-27693 GCA_018249795.1 Heliconius telesiphe telesiphe | reverse complement strand
AATGGCAACACGCATGGGCAGACTCGACCGGATCATTACCACCCCCGGCATTTAAAACCGGCGTGAAGTAGTGGCTTTATGCCACTGCGTTTCGCATCAGGTAATGCCGGGCTCCGGCGCCCAACACGCACCCGCACGCTCGTTTGCCTTGCCTTATCCATAAAAAAAAAAAAGAACTTACTACGAAGATTTCAAAAAGGTATATCATGATTATGATGACCATAATGAATTCTAACAAAAAAGTAAAAAATATTTTTTTTTTTATAAAAACAAAAACCCCGACTGCATAAAACTCAAAAGAAAATAAACAAGTCCAATAGTTTATTAGGATTAACAGTCGGGACCTATAAGTAAATCTTCAATCAATAAAATCTTTACCAGGAACTCCGCTTAATTTAAAGAGGTCCCGACTGTTAATCCTAATAAACTATTGGACTTGTTTATTTTCTTTTGAGTTTTACGCAGTCGGGGCTTTTGTTTTTATAAATATTTTTTTATTATATAGATTTATTTCAAACGAAAGAACGAAACGAAGACTTTATGTATTTATTGTTTGTACTATATATAAACAATAGTACTTTAAAAATATACATTTTCTTCAACAGTCATATAATGAAGACGTTTCGAATATCATTCTTTAGCCAAAAATCTTACCAGTGCGATTCAGAAAATTATTCTTTATGCACAGCGCCATCTATTGAGCTTAAAGTTAAATTATAACTATTTTATTAAGAAAACGGCATTTTTTAACTATTCGAACAATAGTTAAAAAATGCCGTTTTCTTAATATATGATTACATTAATCTAAAACGTCGTTTTACTAAATACATATTATACAGTCAAATAACAGATTTATTACAAACAATTAAACATTTATTATAAGTATAAGTATAGTGTCGATATCTATCGATTACTATATCATATTCGCAGGCAAATAATGCCTTGAGTTCATTCAAATGAGGATAACTTTTTTAATGAACCGATTTTGATGAAACAAATTTTAAATGTTAAGTTGAGTTAAAACAAAGTAATTGGTGAAAGTTTTAGTTTAGAAAAAATCGGTTCAGTACTTTCGGAAAATTTTTTGCTTTCAATAGAAAATGTTTTGTTTAAAAAATAATACCTGATCGAATCGCACGTTCCGATATAGATTAGAAGGGACACTATCGTCCTCTAGACCCGTTCGCGCCGGAGTCCCGCAAGGCTCCACTCTTTCACCGCTACTATACCCGCTTTACACCAGCGACATTCCGCGTACAGATAAAGTCGAATTTGCGATGTATGCCGACGACACCGCCCTTTACACCAAGGATCGCTCCGTTTGGATCCTAGCCGAAAGACTGCAACGAGCTGCCGACGCCCTAGGCGATTGGTTCATCAAGTGGCGGTAGAAAGGTTAACTCGGAGAAAAGCGTTGCCGTCCTCTTTCCTCGTAAGCATTACGAGACCGTCTCGACTATTTACCTACAAGGCAAACCGATCCCCTGGGTATCCCAGGTCAAATACCTAGGCGTCTTACTAGATTCAAAATTCTCATTCCGGCCGCACATCAAGTATGTCAGAAACAAGGTTACATACGTGATGAGCAGGCTGTACCCACTCATTTGCAAGCGGAGTAAAATATCACTTCGAAACAAGCTGACATTGTACAAAACTTGCATCCATCCCATCATGACCTATGCTTGTGTCGTGTTCGCACACACCAAGATAGACCTCCTTCAGAGGGTCCAAAACAAATTCCTACGAATGGCATCCCATGGATGCCCATGGTACGTACGCAACATGGACCTACATAAAGATTTCGAGTTAGAATCGCTCAAGGAATTCTGCAAACGCCTAGCCAAGCGCTACTATGAGCGTGCAGATTCGAGAAAAAAAAAATCCTTTCTATTATTCTTTTTAAATGTCTCTCTATCCATTTCAGTCAAAATTCCTAAATGTACAGACAAAATATTTTTACTGTTTTATTATATATAGAAATTAAAGTAATAAAAATCATATTAAAAGTCATATAGTTGTCAGTCAGTTCTGTTTATTAAATCAATAATTATGTAGTTTAATAGGGTAAAGCCGCGGGCAGGCTGCTAGTAAGTAATATTTTACAAAATTATTATTTATTTCCATCAAAATTTACACAAAAGAGTAAATACAAACAGATTCATGGAAAGGAAAATACAGGTGGACCAATAGAGAGTTCACTTATAAAATGGCCGTTACTTGGGCGCGGGTGAGTTCAGTGGGGCGGGGAAGATACCAAACGCATGCACAGTCAATAGGGATTTAGTGCCATGGCGTCTTTCAGTGGAGTGCAACGTGCTCTGTGCGTGCGCGAGTATTATCGCAACCACGATTCTGCGGCCGAAGCAAGGCGAAAGTTTTGTACTCATTACAATATAAGCAATGCAAAACATGCTCCAAGTATTCAAACTATACAGAAATGGTTACAGAAGTTTGAGGCGATGGGATCAACATTGAATAAACCACATTCCGGTCGACCCCGGACATCCAGGGAACCCGTGAACGTAGAGCGAGTACGAGAGTCTATTCGGGAGCAACGGGAGAATTTTATTGAGTTTTTCTGGTTTTTTTTTCTGCATTGTTAAGATAACGGCGAAATCTCGTATATATAAGGGATAATCGTACATATAAGGGAAGATGAACGAGGATCAAGGGATTCACAAAAATTGACCCATCCATTTTTTTTTCTTTTTCCGAACCATTCGTCTAAACTTCACATCATTGCATGTGTACTTCATGTTTTTGTCCATAGTCATACAGACTGTGTAGACTCCTCGATAGATTGACATAATCAGAGCATTCATGATCCCACCAGATTTAATCCCTTCAGATCCCACCAGACAAGAAGATTGTCAAGCATGGAAATAACAGAGCACAGAGTTAACAGAGATGAACCCAACGGGTCGGTGAGCCATAATTGAGAATGCATAGAGATACATCATGAATCATGTTTATCAACGAAGGAGAACATCTGTCACAGTAACAATACGCCCACAAAGTGTGATGAATGTTAAAATCAGTCAGGGCTAGGAAGCGAAGAGATGACAGACTTAAGCTCAAGAAAGAGAGAAGATGAGGGATGAGATAGAAAGAAGATATTGAACGCCCTCACAGCAACAGCATTAATCTGTTTCCCTATAACTATAAAAACCAATACTTTTACTATTCCACTGAAGAATGGACAATGGTTCAATAGTTGAGTGTATTTAGGATATTAGGTAGGTTTAAGGCAACTTTGGCCGGTATAGGAAGTTCATTGGCTGTTGAAATTATAAGGGTTTTAGTTAAAGCAATTAACAGATGTTGACTAAATTGTTGACTAAATGGGGATAATTGCCACATACTTATATGGACTCCGGGAGGTCCTTATGCTTTTTACGTGACCTTCCTTCAGTATCTTCGATACTGTGTTTTCGAAGGTCAACCGAGGTCTCTCCCGATCTCTCTTACTACTCACTTTTCCATCATAAATCATTTTTGCCATTCTTTCATCACTCATTCGTTCGTTCAGCTGAGCACGTTCTTCTTCATTCTCACCGTGACATCCTCGCTAGTACCTGCCATACTGTGTATCTCTTCATTGCGGATTCGATCAGCTAAGCTGACTCCGCATATCCTACGAAGAGATCGCATCATCACGGTATTCATCTTTCTTTCATTCTTTTCTGTAATACCCATATTTCGGTGCCGTATAACAGCATCGGTACCAACACCACTGCATTGTGTACGGCCAAACGTGCAGCTGTGCTGACGTTTCGCCGTCTCATCAATGCAGCTAAGGCTCCGTTAACCTTGTTACCGGCAGCAATACGCCTTTTCACATCCGTATCTTCCATCTCTACTGAACATACTTCCCATATATACCACTTCATTCATTTGTTCTAATATCTTATCATTCACACTGATATTGCATTCTGTTCTTTCTTCATTTCTTTCAAATACCAGAACCTTTGTCTTGCTCGCATTAATTTTTAATTGATTTTAATTTACAGTTCACTAATAATCATTTTTATTGTTGGCAGACTCATTATGCCTCCGCAATGTCTATATGGTCATACCGGAAGCGGTGGAGCGGGGGAAACCCGCTATCATCAAGTGTATGTATGATTTGGAAAATGAAGACTTATACCAAGTGAAATGGTACCGCGGTGACCGGGAATTCTGCCGATACTCCCCTAGAGATGTGCCGCCTCTTAAAGTCTTTCCAATTCCAGGAATAGAAGTCGATGTGAGTATAATATATAACACTTTTCTGTTAATTTATAAGTGAGATTTATTCTATAAAGAAATATGTAATATATGTTATGGGTCTGATTAGATTTTATGTTTTCCTTTTGGAGTAATTACGTCGCATATAATATATACATATATTATATTACAAAATAGTTTGAGGTGTCCAAAAATTTTATTTTATTATATATATATATATATATTAGTTTCGTTTCTATTTTCTTTTCGAAGGAAATAGATACATACAGATAGCTCCATCATCTAATGAAATTGATCTGAATTTATATTCAGATCTACTCTGAAATTTTTAATTTAATAGAGAGTGCTAGTATTATATATTTTTTCTATTACTAAAGAAAGATGAGATAGTTAGTTGAGATTATTTTGAATGTTTCATTTCTTTCATACACAAAAGATAAAAAAATTATATGTAAAAAATCGGCCAGTCGTGACGCAGAGGCACAGGTGTGTGACTGTAAACGCGACTGGTTGTCGGTTCGATCCTCACTCTTGGAAATGAAATATTTAATATTTTCAGTTCTTAACACTAGGTTTCCTCTGCCTACTCTGCTATGTGCCGAATACAGCGTGAAGATAATATATATATATATATATAATATAATTTACTCACACAAATAATAGTAATTTTAATTGAATTGAAAAATTGTTTTACAGAGGATGGAATAAAATGTATTTACTACATTTCTTACTTAATTTTAAAACGTAATGAGGAAATAATACGGAAAAAATATAAGATTAAACGTTTCCCTTAGGGAACGTGCAACTATAATGAGCGTGCCAAGTAAGAAAATTAAAATAATATGCAAAGTTAATGTATTGGTAAACAATTTTTACTTTAGAAATCACAGGTATATACTTTCCTTTTCGTAAATAACGGCCGTACATTACGCAGATGATACAGCGTATGGTGCAACACTTCTGGCGTCGATGGAGGCAGGAATATTTGACACAGTTTTTCCAAAGACAGAAATGGAATGTTCGTAATCTGGACTATAAAATAGGTTATATAGTATTATTAAAAGAAGATAACTTACCTCCCGCTAAATGGTTATACGGTAGAATCATACAGCTACATCCGGGTAAAGATAGTCTGACGCGCGTTGTCACTGTTCGTTGCAAAAACACTACGATTAAACGTACAATTTCAAAACTGTGTACTTCCTATCACTGAATAAGCAATATAAGGTTGAAATTATAAAAAAATATATGCCACGCGTAATACAACACGCGGTGGCGTGTTGTATTACGGGTGGCATATAAATGTGTATTGCGTGCTGGTGTTCCACAGGGTGTTGTGGAACACCAGCACGCACCGAGGTCCATTCAGAATAGGAATCCTGAATTCGGATACGTTGCTTGCGACCATACAAGTAAGAGTGAAACCAATCAATCACTTTAGGTGATATGTTAAGAGAATACATAATCTATATATATAAAAGGACATGTATCTGACTGACTGGGATAAGACGCAAGCACAGCCGTAACCGCTGTGCGTAGAAACGTGAAATTTGGATAGATGTTTATTTTCGTAATCTGGACATCCACTAAGAAGGGATTTTGAAAAATATTTACCCTAAAGGAATGAAATAGGAGTTGAAAGTTTGTATGGATTTTTTTAAAATCGGCACCGATTTTTATAGAATTTGAAATTCAGACTCTTAAAAATATTTCATTGAACACGTGTTTCATGGTTTTTTAGAATTCACCCCCTAAGGGTTCAAATAAGTGGTTGAAAGTTTATATGGACGAAAGTTTGTATGAAAAATCTTTAAATCGCCACCGATTTTTATAAAAATTTTAATTCAGACTGTTAAAAATATTTTATTGAACACGTGTTTCGTGGTTTTTTTTAGGAATTCACCGCTAAGGGTGCAAATAAGCGGGCGAAGCCGCGCGTGCCCACTAGTGGTCAATAAAATTTCAAAATCTAAAGTATTAAAGGCGTTACTAAAATCGAGCAAAATCATTAAAGTCACTTGATAATTATCCATACCTAAACGAATATCATCCGATACGTTAACTAGTGCAGTAGTCGTACTATGACCAGGCCTAAAACGGAACTGTAAGGAATTAAGTAGTTTATTGCTTACTAGATATTTACTAAATTGTTGGTTTACGAGACGTTCAAGGATTTTTGATAGGAAAGGTAAAATTGATATAGGTCGGTAATCTGACATGGAGGAAGGATTGCGGTTTTTAGGCAAAGGAGTTATGTGGTCCTCTTTCCAAGGTGAAGGAAAGGCTATCATTAATTGCTCCATAATCGGCTTCCCGCTATAATTTAATCGAATGTAAATGACTACCGGATGATTTAACTCGTAATGTTGTAACAATAAACTCAAAAGTTGGATTGTGCATGTCCGCCGTAACGATAAGATTGTAAATTAGGTATTAGTACGAAAGAGCTAAGAATTTGACAACACATCTTTATGACCAGAACATTGAGGAAAACAGCAGCAATGTATTCATCTTGAATATTGCTCAAAAAAAATTGAGACTATCGGCTATTGAGACCGTTTGTTGGTGACTTTTAATTCACGTTTAATAGCCATTAAAACATCTCCATCCATTCTATCTCCCCTAATTTTATAGCTACGATCGCTCCTATATGTCTATGTATTTTTTAATATTTATCCTATATATGTATTTTTTTGAGTGATCATCTTTATTGATGAGTGAGTAATAGACACAGAAAGAGTGAGAGAAGTATAGAAACAGAGGAATATAGTTAACCCATAGCTACTTTAATTGAAAATAAAAAAAATCCCTTCAAAATAAAAAAAAATCGAGCGTGGCTAGCTCGAGAATGTCGAGATATATGCCCTTAAATTGTCAGATTAGTGGAATGTTCATGATTTAGCATGTAACTAACTCACTCTATCTTAATCTGACGCGCTTGTTAGAAAAATGGTAGAGAATAACATTTAAAAAAAGAAAAATAGACTGAACGAATAATAAGAGGATAGTCGTATCGAACAAACATCAGAAGTGGTTGGTAGTTATAAGTAATGTTACTTACTCTTTAGATGATGAGAAGCATGGAGTAGTGCTTGGGACTTGTGACCACAGGTGTAGGCTTCAGGGGCCCCTTTACAGATTCTAACACTCGCCTTCACTGCTCCAGCCCAGTATAATCATAATAGGTCTTAACCACATTCATAATTACAATAATAATAGTCAAGGATAGCCAGCGGCAGAGCAAAAAGGCTACGTAGATAATTATAAATAGGTCTTTATTATTTTTAAACATTTTTAAAGTGTTAATCCACACTTAGGAAAGATAAATACTTATTTAGAAAACGTATAAAAATTTGAACGTAGCGGGACTCGAACCCGCGCCTCCTGGAAACCGGCCTGGTCGGTTTAGGACTTCATTACAATAATAATGAATTAACTAAATAATTAATTATCCAAATAGTCGAGGTTAGCCAGCGGCAGAGCACGAGTAGTGCTCCGAGCTGAACCAGAGCCAAGATCGACCGTACAAAGCCCATGTGGTTTTTTATATGATCTTTCACAAATAAGTTGTAGGGTAGAATAAATAAGAATTGATGACGCGCCTCATAGTGGCGTGATCGGTAGGTGTCGTATAGATAGACATTTTTTTTTGATATTTCGCTTTATTCGTATTACAAGTTGTCACTTCGTACCAAATTTCATATGTCCACGGGAAGTACCCTATAGGTTTTGATTATAGCTTTCAAACCATCAAACGAAAGTACTGATGAAGATGAAGCGTGAAAAGTCAGAGAATGAAAGAGATTAAAGGTTAACGAATAGTTCACCTTTCATGTCTTTCAGGTAAACACCATGCTTTTCTGACGAGAAGTTAGTGTTTCTCGAGGTTGCTCGCTACTTGTTCTGGTTTTTGTGCAATTTATTCAGGCAATCAGGGGAAGTCCCAGACGATTGGCAAGGTGCAGTCATCGTGCCTTTGTATAAAGACAAAGGTTCTAAGATAAACTGTGCAAGCAATAGATCCGAAAGGTTCTTGTGGGAGGCCCAAAGAGGCTTTAGACCTGGAAGAAGATGTATAGATCAGATCTTTTTTCTCCGCATAATCACGTAAAAATTCTTGGCGTTGTGAGAACGAAATTTTGGGAGATACTACCCCGGTACAATATCAGCGGATCTGAAGAGATTACTCAGCCTTCGTGCGAGTGTTAGCTGACATAGCCCCCCTGGTTTGACATCCAATCTGATATTAAACAAGGACGCGCCATATCAGCTTGGTTGTTCAATTTGTATTTGGATAGTTGTCTCCAAGGAGCACTCCTTGGAGACAACGTGATATGTACAAAGTGATATGGGAGTGAAAGTAGGTGACTTGAGTGTAAATTGCCTGCTGTACGCATCTGCGTACTTTGCATGATGCAATCAACACTGCATCATCTGATGCAGTGTTCATTGCATCATTAGAATGCGAGTTGCAGACATTAGTAACAACTCTGAAAAAAGGGGGTGAAAATAATGGTCTAAGCCTAAATGCGAATAAGACAAAGGTATTTGAAAGAAATAAAGAAAAGACGGAATGCAACAACTAGTAGTAAAATATTAAAACAAGTGAATGAAGTAGTATATTTTTGAAATATGTTTAATAGAGATAGAAGATAAGAGATGGATGTGGAAAGGCGTATTGCTGCCGGTAACTGGATTAACGGTACCTTAGCTGCATTGATGAGATGGCGAAACGTCAGCACAGCGGCACGCTTGGCCGCATACAACGTATTATTTATACATAATGTATTGTATTAGGTATTCGATTTTCAGCAAAAACATTATGCTGTAATTTACTATTAAGTAATTTTAAATACGTCTTTATTTCATCAGAATCCATTTTAAACAATCACTTATGTAACAAACAATATCTTTTGTAAGGCAGTGAATACTAATCTAACTATTGTGATAAGTTCTTATTTATTTCAATAACATTATCAAATTCTGCATATACAATACAATTCACAGTTGATGTTAAAGTATTTTCAAACCGAACTTCTATTTAACACTTCCTCGCTGTATGAGGTTGAACAGTTGGGTTTGCACTTAAATCTGGAGACATATGGAAGGCCATTAAACAGTATCCATTTGCAAAAGCTTCTTTAGATATTGCATTACCATGATTTAAGAAGTGTATATGCCGCAGCAGTACGTTATTGTATGATAAGCACGTTTTGCTAGTATTTGTTAACCATCCACACATAAACTAATTAAATTCTGCAAATTATGCTTAAAATCTTAAGGATTCGTACCGAAACTACTATTAAATGCTTTGTTGTCAATAAATCCTATGATGCATCTTTTAGGTATTTGTCCAAAAAAAAAAACATTTTCAAGAGCTTTACCTTGAATATCGGATTGATCCGTTAAAACTTTTACTTCAGCTCGGGTTGCAGGGTACTTAACCAGTAGCAGTAGTCGTGGCTAATACATTTTCACGTGTAAGTAATATGGAGGTATTGATTCTTGTCTTACGTATTATGGGAGATGCATGATGTATGTTTACTCTGAATTTAGTATCTGCAGAAGATGATATAACATTAATTAAATCTTTTTAGCGAACTTATTTTAATCTCATCTCAACACCATTGATTACAAACTTTCTTTGATTGAATATGTGTTGAATGTGTCATAGGCCACTTGCATTGCAAGTGGCCTATTATTTCAATTGTAATACTTTCCTTTAATAGCTCTTGTAGTTTGACAAAACCTTTGTTAGTCGCATTACATGTATTATTTTTTCCTGGGCTGTCTTTATACCATAAGTCACAAGTAAAGTGCGAAGTTTTTGCGGCTGACCTTTAATTCAATAACGTTTATAGAAACGTTATATATGCTCGGTACGCATATGTGTTATTTGGCTATGACACAAGTTTTTGATTTAAATGAATATCTAGCAGAATAAGAAAAGAATGTAGCCAGTTATTTACTGGAGCAACATTAACAGCTGCTGCTCGCAGTTGAATCATCTTTTCTATACGTGCCTTAATAGAATCATAGTATGTGATACATCAATATAGTCATAACCAGTGCCTGGTTTAAATGATTTTAACGGACGGTTTCTAAGAGGCGCGAGTTCCAATCCCGCTAGTTTCAAATTTTTGTTTTTGTTTGAAAAGTATTTTTATATCCTAAGTGTGGAATAACACTTTAAAAATGTAAAAAAATCTAAAATCTTAGAACAGTTAAGAGATGCCAAATTAACTTATGTAGAAGCTGTGTATAGAATATGTATATTATTTTTATAATATATTTATTTTTAGCCATCTTTACATTAGGATTAATCGTAGTTAATTGCAATAATAAGCTATCTTAGTGCCGTTGTGTGGCGTAACAATATTTACGTTCTAATTTTATAATATTTAAAATTTATAAAGGATGTTTAAAGATAAATTTGTTTGTATAGCGTGAGGCGAGCGATGCAGAGAAGCTCACGATAAAGGCGGCGACTCAGACTGCGCACGGGCGGTATACTTGCGAAGTGTCCGCCGATGCGCCTTCTTTTTTAACCGCTCAAATGCACGGGGCCATGTATGTAGTTGGTAAGTTATATTTTTATTTCATTAATTTATGTAGTAGTGTAGCTTAATCATGGCAAAATGTAATGTAAGTGTTATATATATATATTGCATGCTACATCGGTTTTCTCAGGACTAACAGCGAAACAACTAAATTCTCTCAGATCACCTGAAAATTTCGAAAGAACATGCTGTGATTGCTCACGAAAGTCACCTCGAAGATACTCATTTATTATATTACAGGAAGAAGCAGAGGACGGCAAAAAAGTTTAAAATAAAAGCTATTATCCATTCGACAAGAAAACACTACTCAATGATCTAACAATAGAAAAAAACTAAATAATTAAGAAGGAACTAATGAAAACAAGCACAGCTCTTCAATACTCTAGCGATAAAGTAGACAAATTTCTCGAATTCATAGAAGCCTTCAAGGACAAAGTAAAACAATTAGAAAAAAAATATTACTATTGAAATAACCTCGTGATTTTTTAAATTCTTTATGCCGATATATATAACTGTTATTAAGATGTTTTTGAGTGTAACATCAAGTAATATTACAGAGGTCTATGATTGTGTACATATTTTAAGCATGTCTCTAAATATAACAATTATTTAACTATATAAAAAAAATCTCTTTATAGAACTAATTATCGCCAAATCTAAAAGAAGTATAGATGTTTTAATATTGAGTGAGGTAAGTATGACAGAAAATCTTAGTACATTATTTCACTTGAAGGGCTATAGTATGTACACGCATATTATGTATATTTTAAAGAGGTATATATTTAAATTTAACAGTCACATAACAAAATATTTCTAATGTATCACTGGGCCACTATACATACCTCCATCGTATAATGTATTATATTTTATCCGAGAACTAAATTGTATAGTAAATATTATACCAGATAGAGATTTAATTGTCTTGGGTGACATAAACAAATAAATCTCCGTTCATACAACAACATTCGTACACATTATCTTAAAAGTGTACTAGAATAGAAGCTACAAAAGATCGCTCTTCTAGAACTTGCATAGATCACATCTTTCTGAGATCAAAAGTACAAGACGCGGTAAGCGCGGCTGTCAGAACTGTACTGGCAGGCTACAGACTTACGAATATAACTTGCTTAGAAAAAAGCAATATATAGGCTGTTTCCCAATATAAAATAAAATTATACTAAATAAATAAAAAAGTTAAATAAGAGAATCGGGACCTATAAGTAATTCTTCAATCAATAAACTCTTTACCAGGAACCCCCCATAAATTAAAGAGGTCCCGACTGTTAATCCTAATAAACTATTGGGCTGGTTATTTTCTTTTTAGTTTTATGCAGTCGGGGTTTTTGTTTTTATAAATATTTTTTTATTTTTCACTTTTTTGTTAGGATTCATTATGGTGATATACCTTTTAAAATCCTCGTATTGAGCTCTTGAATTTGATACTCATATTGTGGTATTCGAAACTATTTTTTTTTTCATTATTCAATGGCATCCCACAGCCGCTATGATTATTTTTTTTAACGTCACCTATCTGAGAACACTTGGACTGCTACGACGAATCTATCGATTTGTAAAATTCTCAATTATGTAAATCTGTTCAGCGGTTCTGCAGATATGAGGTTATAAAAAATATTACATACATAGATACATATTATATATACAAGATACGCGCGAAAAAAATAACCCTTCCTTAGCAGTGGGAAAAATAAGATCCAAAAATATAGGATTTTTAAAAAGTTACATTTTCGCAAAAACTTTCAAGCGAAAAAAAATACTAGTGTTTTTTTTTTCAGAAGTAATTTTAAAAAGTACTGGTACTTAGCTTCACGCTGTGTCCTTCGCGGGGTAGTCAGAGAGAACGGACCGCCAAACGCTACGGTCACGCGAGTCGTTTCAATTTACATGCATCCCATTTAACAGCAAAGTTGAGTCTGCATTTTCTCTTTTTTAAAGTACCCTAACCGGGTACTTAATTTAATAATAAATATAAATAATATTAGAATAATCGGAATAATTGATGTGAACAGAAACGAGGCCAGTCGTAGCGCAGGGGAACAAAGTGTGACTGTAAAATCGACTCGTTGTGAGTTCGATTCCCACTCGAGAAAAGTAAATATTTATTGAAATTTATATTTTCATTTCTTCGCTCTGGTGTCGAGGCAAAGCGCGGTGTTGGTTTCCGCCACTCAACACGCAATGCCTCCAGAATTTTGCAGTAAGTGGGAAACGCTGTGTCTTAACACTAGGTTCCCTCTACCTACCCTGCTGTGTTTAACTACTTTATACTACTATACTCAATTTATTAACTCATTCACTCATTTTCATTTCTTCGCTCAGGCACTAAGGCAAAAAGCCCGGCGTTGAGTTCCGACATTCAACAAGCAATGTCTCGAAAAATTCAGCAGAAAATGGGAAACGGAGTGTCTAATTACTAGGTTCCCTCTGCCTATTTAATATAAATGAGCAAAAAATAATACGTAAACGTAACGTTCTAAATTGTAATTACTGAAAAAAACTAAACAAAAGCAGCTGCATTATTAACCTAAAATAAAACCTAAAAATTATATAACCTTTTAACTTAAAAATAAATACTTAAAATTTAAAGTTACACGAAATATAATACCAGAATAAGACAAAACAAACTAGTTAAGCCAACCAAGAAATAAAAAAAAATCTAACTACTCTACTACTAGAATAAGCGAAGAGAGCCAAACAAAATTATGAATAGAAATAAACAACAAATTGTAGGGAACTATTATTTACATTTATAGTTTATTTAATATATGTAATTTATATATTTCAATATTGTAATTTATTTATTTATCATTTATATACATACATAAAATCATACATATATTTAATAGGATTTATATATTTTATAGTAAGTATTCGTATTTAGTATATTTATATGAGAGCGCTCGCTGCCGTCGACCGAACCGCGAAGGAGTTGTCGTTTTCACATCTACCTCCTTGTCGACGGCAGATAATAATTATAACAGTCGATGCTTGCCACTCGATGCGCTTTCCATACGTTCCTTTGTTCTCTTTATTAATTTCTTCCAAATCAGTATTTATCGTGTTCTCTTTTATATATATGTTTGTGGTTGACTTTTATATAAACTGTGTCGTGATTTACTATTTGTGTTCAAAGTATATGTACTTTAAAGTGGTGTTGAATATACTCAGTGTAAACCGTGAGTAGACTTTTATTCATCTCCATCAACACTACAAAATAAACATTAGTAGTAGATCAAAAATGAAATATGAAAATTGTCGTCTATTTAATTTTTAGGAATCTATAATATCTTCTAAAGTATTTATTATAATGATGTACTGTAAAGAACTACTTCAATTTAAATGAGATGCCCAAGGTGATTATTATTTTGTGATATTAATTTTTTGCTGATATTTTTATTTTTTTCATTTCACGTTCTATGCCGCACTAAGTAGGGTAGACATACAGTACTTGGGAACTAAGTATTAAGACACTTCATTACATTAAGACACTTCCGTTCCGCACTTTCCCTCGAAGAATCGTTGCGGATTGAGTGGCGGAATTCAACGCCGCACTATGTAAGCTGCTCCACCACCCATAGTTACCCTTAATCAGTTCAGATGATCCGGAGATTAGCCCTAATATACATAGTTTAGTTGTCATACGTTTGTACGTATGATATATTTGTGTATGAATCTAAGATACTAAAAAGAATCTAGAGACTAAAAAAAATCCTTTCGTCTCTCCATATTTCGCATCCATATAAAAACATACAGTTAAAAAATATTACCGTGCCTCGTGACCGGCCGGGATTCTTACTCGGACGACAACACTCAATACTTCAAAAATTCAGCAGAAAGTGGGGAGCGGAAATATCTTAATAGGAAACGAACGGAGCGTCTAAACACTAAGTTACCAGGTGGCCCTCTGTCTACCCTGCTATGGAAGCTATTTACCCTGCTATATTGAAAATACAACGTAAGGTAAAAAATATATATATATAATATATTTTAATATTTTATGTTATCCACAGTAGTTAAGTCCCAGTTTTCCTTCCCGCCACACGTTCGACGACGTTCGTTTTGTTTTATAATATAGAAAGTTACCCTTAAGTTATGAATATGTCAAAAAGCTGCTCAAATATACTATATACCATTATTTATCGACTAGCACGGGAATTTTGTGTTTTAAGTGAACATTGTGTATGTTTATATCAATTTACTTGGTTGTTGAACCAGTGATAAGACAAAAAACTGATCATTTGATTTAAAACTACTCGGAAAAAACCGACTCCATTAGCAGACTCCATTTTACTTTTTCTTTTAAATATTTTTTTGCATTATAAATAAATCAATTATTGAACCGCTGCAATGGAACTGAAACGAAGCCCTCTTTTAACTATAATATAATATCTTCTCCTTTGCAATATTGTGTATTGAAGCCAAGTTTAAGTAAAGAAAGCAAGGGTATTTCGCGTAGAAAATTTACCTTTTAAAGAGTGTCCATCATTCGATTTTATTATTTTGTTTTTTATTATAATCTTGATGTTATTTTTGTTATACATGGTGGGCCAGAAAGGCGTGCGAATTTCAAAATCGGATTGATCGTGAGAGGGACATGGGAGCGGAGCGCGGGTAGTGGGGATAGGTAGCTTGGTTCTCGGAAATTTAGTCGCCATGGAGCGTTTCACTGGTGAGCAGCGTGCATTCTGTGTAAAGGCTTATTACAAAAATGGCAAGGCCGAAAGAATGTTACAGCGTTTTCGAAGTTTGAAAAATATTCTCTACTCGGATGAAGCTCATTTTCATTTAAGTGAAATATGTGAATAAGCCAAATTGTCGGTATTGGGCCTCAAAGACCATTGCATTCGCTTAAAACACCAAAGACCATTGCATTCACTTAAAGTGACAGTTTGGGCAGCCATGTTGGCTGAAGGAATCGTCGGACCCCATTTATTTGAAAATGAGCGAGGCCAAACCGTAACAGTAAATTCTGATCGCTATACAGACATGTTACGTAACTTTTTGCATAATTTTGAAGCATATAACAGCAGGATCTGGTTTCAACAACGCAACAACAGGACGGCGCGACATCTCATATATCCAATGAGTCCTTAGCAGTTGTAAACGAAATGTTTACTGGAAAACTGATATCGCGTCGAGGGAACATTCCGTGGCTTCCTCGGAGCCCAGATCTCACGCCACTGGATTTTTTTCTCTGTGGGTACTTCAAGAGCTGCGTTTATGCCAATAAAGCGACGACAATTGCCCAGCTCAAGAACAACATTTGCGAGGAAATGTCCGCTATCCGACGAGCGATGTGCCAGCGAGTTTTTACGAATTTGAGGTTCAAATTCGAGGAGTGTGTACGTTTGGATGGTACAGGTGTCATCTCAGTGATGTTATTTTAAAAAAATAAAATTCCCATGTGTTTACTTTATTATAAATAAAGATGATCTTTCCTAAGCCTTGTAGTTTTTTTCTATGATTTTTTTAAATTCGCATAATTTAATGGCCCACCTGTACTTTCATTTCTTCGCTTTGGTGTCGAGGCAAAAATACACATTTTAAAAATTTGGTTTAGCGTCTGTACACTAAGTTCTCTCTGCCTACCCTTTTGTATGCGGGACAATGTGAATCCCTCCAGCCATATTTCCAAATCAAAAATCAGCTTCACGCTGTATTCCGCACACAGCAGTGTAGGTGAGGAACCTAGAGTTAAGACTCTCTTGTTCCTCACTTTCCGCCGGATTCTGAAGACATTGCATGTTGAGTGGCGGAACTGAACGCCGTTTTGCCTCGACACCAGAGCGAAGAAATGAAAATAAAAATTGAATTCCAAATCAGAGTATCCTAAATTCTTTATTAGTGGGGAACCCTCGATAAAAGTAGAAGAATGAGAATTTAATATTCTTTTCAAGAAGTAATATGAGGACATATTATGTAATAAAAACATAAAAATTAAAACTAAAATGTAAAAATTCAATTTTCTAAATTTGAAATTTTATTTTTGACTGCAGGGAGTGATTTTAGATTTTTTTATTTTGATATATATACGTTCTGAAACAATTCAATTTTACTTGTAACAGTATAAAATTTGAAGAAAGTTTTATACTGTTACAAGTAAAATATATTTTATTATATTTTTCATGTTATGTTGCGACAGGTTGTGGGTTTGATTTTGACTCGAGGAAATGAAATATATAATTGAATTTATACATAATTTAAGTTTTAGTAGGGATCCCTCTTTTTTTATTGTAAATATATCCTATATTCAATTACTAATTTACCTTACCTATACTCAATGATAACCTCAATGATAATGTAGCATTCTAACGGTGAAAGAATTTTTGAAATCGGTTTAGTAGTTTTTAAGTTCATTCATTACAAACATACACACATACAAATCTTTAATATATTAGTCTAGAAGTATAGATTACTAAATTTGGCTTATAATTTTATAATTTATTCAAAAGTTTATATTAAGACGACCTACATTTTTATTCATAAATACAAAATATACCTAGATAGAATCTTTGTTCGACTCTCTCTTCAAAATATGCAAAATATACTATTTGTTAACTTTCAAAACAAACTATTCGTTAATGGGATTATTGTGACTTGGTATATAATTAAAATTAATATATTAAGATAATTTAAATTTATTCAATTCTGTTACGGTTTTTAACAAAAACTGGCATTAAGTAGTGGTTATTTGCCACTGCGTTCCGCAGTAGATAATGCCGAGCTCCAGCTCCCAACACCGACTCCTACCTGTAATATTCTTCCTTCAGCGGCACTCAAAAAGATTTTACTCCACCACAGTAACATCTCTGGTGCTGGAGAATCCCTCCCCGAATCCATAAACTCAGGCCGTCAAACTCTGAGGAGGCATATAAAGACACCATATGTCTTTCTGTGCCTCTGAATGCCTCCCCTGTGACTTATGGTATATTTTTTTAATGATTTTTATCAATACTACTTACTTACTTAAAACAGAATCATTCATTATCTGTTTTTGTAATTTAAACATTATGCATCTAGGACGAAATGAAAATACGTTTGTTCTGAAATTGATTCTTTAGTTGAATTACTTGATTACTTATGATTGATAATGGTAATCTAGTTAAACAGTCCGCACAGTTATAATTTGTTAAAATATGCTCTATATCATAGTCGTAGGCCAATAAGAAGTTTATGGTCCGTATGTGGAATAAAATGTCGGCCATAAAGATATTGATGAAATTGCATAAAGTACTATTTGTAAATAATTAATTTCAGCATTGTTTAACGCTAGCGATGCATAAGCGATTGGTTTTCCCCCTGGTTGTGTTAAAACCACACCCGGGCCACGGGCACAAGCATCATAATCTTTATCCCTGGCGGGGTAGTCAGAGAGAACGGAGCGCCAAACGCTACAGTCTCTACATACCTCTTTCGCCTCGTCCACTGTCATCAACCTTTTTATACATGCCCTCCGGCAGGTCCTCATGCTTTTTACGTGACCTACCTCCAGTATCTTTGATACTGTATTTTTGAAGGTCAACTGAGTTCTCCCTCTATCTCTCTTACCACTCACTTTTCCATCATAAATCTTTTTTGCCATTCTTTCATTACTCATTCGTTCGACGTGCCCAAACCAGCTGAGCACGTTCTTCTTCATTCTCACCGTGACATCCTCGCTAGTACCTGCCATTCTGTGTATCTCTTCATTGCGGATTCGACGAGCTAAATTGACTCCGCATATCCTACGAAGAGATCGCATCTTCACGGCATTCATCTTTCTTTCATTCACACTATTGACAAGCATCATAATGTTACTATTAACAATTTAGGCTGATCATAATGTGCTCAAATATTTGACGTAGCTGGCGCGCACGGAGAGGCAATGCGGAAATTTTTGTCATGACTCAGTCGGGTAAACCTAAAGTAGGTAAGGTTTAGAATGAAATGTGTGAGGCTAGAAAAGTTTTTGAGTCTCGTTTAAAATGGTCAAAATCATGAACAGCAAATTAAAATAGACAGTCTGGCCTCATATCATTCTAAATTTAAGTTCCGCGGATATTGGAAAGCTACGAACAGGATGAATGTTCGACCTTCCCTTTCTGTGAGTGTCAGTGGCGTGTGTGAACCGGAAATGATTTTTAATCTTTTTATGGACTAATTTATAAAAATCACTGCTTTATCGTTGCTTAATGTTGAGACCAACAGAGAAATGGGGTTAAATTTAAATCACATGAAATCACACAAATCATTTTACATATGACGAAAAGTAAATCCTCCATGATGATGGTCTCAGCATTGAGCATCTTAAATTCGCCCACGTCTGTCAGAAATTCTTGCTAAGTTTTACAACGTATGTTTGAGTCAAAGTTTTATGCTGGCCGAGATGATGAGGACGATCTGATAAAGCCAACTATCGGCCAATCTTTCGGACTACAGTCATCTTGAAGGTGTTAGGCAGCATGCTCAAAACCTCACTAAACAAATATATCAACTTGCACGACAATCAATTTGAATTTCGTCCTGGATTGTCTACGGAAAGTGCTGTTTTTTGGTCTTAAGCATGTGGTCACATTCTATATGAAGAGAATAACTCGAATTTATGCCTGCTTTTTAGATCAAAGGCATTTGACTTGGTGTTGTATGATGTGTTGTGGGGAAAGATGGAGCAAGCCAATATGCCGTCTGAGCTTATTAACATTTTCAAGTACTGGTTCTGGAAGTTTAAGTTCACCAACCCTCTTTAAGTTGTACGTGAATGAGGTACTTCGCGAGTTCGGCAGCACTAGGCTGGGTTGTTATATAAATGGTATTTGTAAAAATAAATAACTTGAGTAATGCTGACGATATGATCCTGTTAAGTGTTTCAAATTGTGGCCTTAGGAAGTTGATAGAAATGCGGGAGGACACAGTCTGATCTACAATGAAAGAAAATGTGTAATGTACCAGGGCGGAGGTGTAAAGTACCAAATATAACACCGTTAATCTTGCTCAAGGATAATAAACTCAAACGGGTGTACCAATTTAAGTATCTTAGTCATGTGTTAACATCAGGCCTTTAAGACTATGCTGATATTGAAAGAGAACCAAGGTCGTTCTCAGTGAGGGTAAATATGCTAGTACGCAAGTTTGCACGTTGCTCTACTAGTGGTAAAATTACATTGTTTAGACCTACTGTTTTTTTTTATCAAGTTTTTATTTATCTAATGTCCACATATTCGATAAATAAAAACGATTGGCGTGGGCCAGGTATTTACAAAAATCTTACAGCGCCCTTCGAGTTCAGTACAATGACGCATTTAGAGTGCAGCTAGGACTACCTCGTTTCTGCAGTACGTCAGGGATGTTCGCGACAGCGCGAATTAACTTTTTCTTTGCAACTATGCGCATAAGATGTGGCTCCTTATTACAAAGACTGCGGGGTAACACCAACAGCGTCTTAAATATGATTTCTAATAGATTAGAATATGTGTACATAAACCATTGTTGCACCATTTCGAGTGGCATGGAGAAGCACCTTTACCCTTAAAGGTTATTTGGATATAAAACACCCAGGTACATTTCGTTTTTAGTCGCTACACTGTTTAATTTTTGTCACAGTGCTTTGCACTTTTGTGTTGTGTATAACCCTTGAACACGCGTGGAAAGTGGTCGTTCGCACGCACATTTTTTTCCACACGCTTGCCTCCTGGGTGTATCGATAGCTATAATAGTCATAGTGCGGTATTGATTAACAACGTAAATGTTTACCTTTTTATGATTTTTATTGAAAACACATGGAAAATGGAAGTTTTTTTTATGACTCTACTTTAAAATCAAAGCATCTGCCGACGAGCCGACTGACGGAGAGAACTTATTAGAAGAAAATATTCTTCACAATAATCTCCAAAATGATGTTGATTAAAAAGACCTGTCTCATCTCTACGAGAAAACTTTGTAAATGGAAGTATTTGAAAATTACTGAGAAACTAAAAGTTCCTTAAATTTTTTTAGTCACACTTGTGACAAAAAACTTTTTGGATTTATGCTAATATTAATATTAAAGTAAGTATAATTAAAATATGTACAACAGAGTAATGTGCTCCATATTTTCTTTTATTATGTGTGGTGTGCGCATTATGAGAAGGTTTCTTACCCTAGAGCCTTAGCCACCAGTACCGATATCAGAAGAATATTTTTTATTTTTTTTTCTTATATTATATTTAGAAATGTAAAGTTTTACTAAAAAAAGTATATATTGTAAAAAATATTTAATGATAGCAAAAGACGAGTAATATCAATAATTTTTATTAAGCATTAAAAGATAAAGAAAGATTATTATTACTTCTTAAAATAATTTAGATTACATTTTAATACGAACATATTATCTGTGACTCTTTGGCAGATTTGGTATTATTGTAGAAGAAAAATGGCTTTAAACTGCATGCGATGATGGTAAAAGCTTGATAAAAAATATATATCTCAGGATATTTTTGAGTTGTAAATTGTAATTTTGGTAGATGGAACGAGTTTTAGTTTTTTTTTCCGACATCAAAATATCGGAATCAGAAAATACTACATTTCCGTTCATTTGTCTTTGGAAATGCGTGTCTTGAGAAATTTAAGAATTTTTGTACGATCTGCGAACTCTAATCTAAACAAGTCTATCATTTATTTTTTAATCTTGGGTTCGATTATGCCACAATAGTCACATTTTTGGTTTCAGGTGTGCTGACGCCAAACATTTTTTTTAAACTTAATCTTAATTTTATGCATAAACTATACTTTCATCACGTGCGCTGTAATAATTGTTAGTATTTCAAAAAATATCTCATTTATAACAAATCCCCGTGATAATATGTTTGTATTGTAATTAGGTTACAATAAAGTTTTTTGTTGAAAAAATCACCTCTAAAACATGATTGCAAACAAGTTCATATCCCCAATGATCATACCTTTATGTTGGTCCTGATAAATCCTTATCAAAATCAATTATTTAATCACTTAAGCTCTTGTGCAGCAGCAGGTAATAAATAATCTTATTTCAAGTGGGTGAATCTGCAAACGAGTCGATAGTGTAGCATATTCCTTCTTAATAAATAAGTTAATTATTAGTTTAAATTCTTTCATAAAATAGTAAAAAAATATTAAGTGCAATCATGCTCAATCATATTGCAATTAATTTAATTGCGATTACTTTTTTAATCAAATAATAAGTTCGTAATAAATATTGATAAACGACCAACACTGGCGTCAGCTAATTATTCTCTAGCTAATATTTTATGTATTGTAATAATTTTAATTAAGATTCTTTTGACAAAACGGTAACGATATTAGCTTTTATAAATTCTTGATAATGTATAAGATTAAATAAAGTTAAATCTTTTGAATGCTGATATAATTAGGACTAGTATAAAAAAATAATCTGCTACTAACGTCCTTCAAATATTAGCACTACTGATAGCTATAGATAGTAATAAAGATCGTTATCTTAGTCCCATTTTGTAATAACTTTGTAATAAAATATTTTTTTTAGCTTTTTTTATATTACACTATAAACAGTAATAATTATGTCTGTAATTTTATAACTGTTGTATATCTGTTGATTAACTGACTGACACGTAGCAAACTTCTATAACTACCTAATGGGCGTAGAAAGCTAAGGTTTGGTCCGTAAACGCTGGCGTCTCTCAAGGCTGTCCCTTACGCTGTTTCATCACCATATTATTGACGCGTTGAAGGATTCTAGCATTCATTGCTATGCAGATGATGGCACAATGGACGCTGTTTACTCCGGCCGGTCGCAAGTCTTTCTCGGGAAAACGTTGACCAGTGTCAAAATAAACCTGTGTCTTCTATTGAGGCATCACACAGGAATGTTTTCTCATGGGATGAAAGAAACTTGGTTCAACCCCAAGAAGACACAAATTTGCGCGTTCACCACAAAAAAAATCCCCATTTGTCTAGTAGCCAGTCTTCCAAAACACTCTTCTTATAGCCGCGCCCACTATCAGCACATTGGGTCCTAGCATTTCGAGCGACTGCTAGTATCGCGATCATCTGGAAAGCAAGGCCAAGTTGGCCTAAGAGAAACTGGGGGTCATCAGCTGAGCGAGACAGTACTTCACGCCTAAACACCGATGGGCCCAGGTTCGCCATGTATCATGTGGAATATTGTTTTCATCTCTGGGCTGGTGCACCCCAGTATCAGTTTGACCCATTTGATTGCATGCAACGTAGAGCCATTCGTATCGTTGGAGACGCAATGATCTGTGAAAGTCTTGACACATTGGCTTTGCGTAGAGACGTTTCCTCATTCCGCATTTATCATGGAGAGTGTTCTGGGAAACAGTTTGATCTGTTACCTACGGCCGAATTTTTTAACTGCATAGTGCAACATAAACAATTCACAGCTTCTGGATACGTGTTACTCTACTCCTGTGCAGTTTCGTAGGAACTTTCTTCTTACACATGCTACGCAACTGTCGAATGGTCTACGTGCGGTAGTGTTTCCAGGTAGATACGACTTGGGCACTTTCATCAAACACGTCTATCTCCACCTCAAAGACCGGCAACGCACCTGTACCTCCTCTGGTATTACACGGGGTTGTAGGCGGTGGTGAACACTTACCATCAGGTGATCCGTAAAATCGTATTAGACTATGCTGACACCTGTTACCTAGATATTTCGATACAATTGCTCAATACACTTGAACGTCTACAAAACCTGATTTTTAGAAAGAAATTTGATCACATCAACCAGTATCGCGTTAGGCTGCAGTGGCTTTCTGTAGAAAACCGTCGGAACCTCTACACTGTTATGCTCCTCTATTCCATCCTTTTACATCCCCATACTCCTTCCTACCTTAAGGAATGCTTTTCCTTCCTTGGCTCTAACTCCTGTATTCCTTTCAGTCTCCGCTCGAAAAGAGACAACGTGCTCGAGATCCCGCTGTGCCGACCTCACTGCTACAGTAAATCTTTTACTATAGAAGCAGTCAAATTATGGAATGCGTTACCACGAGACGTGAGACAATCTACTTCTAGAAATATTTTTCAGCACTAAGTTAAGAATTATTATCTTCGATTGTAGTATATGTATACCTACATGTATTATTATAATTTTTTTTTTCTACTTGAATATATATTTAATGTATATATACATATATATATATATATATATATATATATATATATATATATATATATATATATATATATATATATATATATATATATATATATATATATGTTTATTATATTTGTTTTTTTTTTTTTGTATTTATATGTTTTATATATATTTATTTGTTAAGTTTATTCACGTCGCTTTGCACCACATTATGCCCTCACTTTTAGATGTATCCTATCTTTGGATTGGTTGCCTGGAAGAGATCACTTTTAGAGATAAGGCCGTGTTTATGCATTTTATGTCCTAAAAAATTGATGTAATTAATACTATAGTGTGCAATAAAGACTTTTTTATGTTATCTTATCTCTTTCGCCTCGTATTTTTCTATAAAAAAAGACAAATGTGATTATTATTAGCAAAACACAACATTTTAACATCACCATGATATCAATTTCTTATTTGAATGAGTGATTCAATATAGCAGTTTATTTCTTTTTATAAGTTACCTGGTATATTGCATTTTTTTTGTATTAGTATGCAAAATGAGTTTCTTTGTTGCAGATTTACCAAAATCAGATCCAGAATTAAATGGACTGAAGTATAAATACAAATCGGGGATGAAGTTAAAGGCGGAATGTATCAGCCGCGAATCTATGCCACCTGCGAACCTATCATTTTTCATCAACAACGAACCGGTATGTGTAAATTTGCCTCCGTTTATTGTAATGAAACAGATTAATTGATCACCCAATTTCGTTTTCGTTCCATCTTCTTGGTTCAAATTTTAGTAAGGCAGGTTAAATTTTTTACAATTTAATAGTTCATCGCTGTCATAAAAAAAAAACTTTTTAAAGAAAAAGGGTCTAATTAATTTTATTATTATAACATTAACCATAGTGATTCCTTATGCACCATATTCTGAATTTTACGCTATATAAATTATAATAATCATTCACACAGTTCAAACTTTAAAATAGTGACAGGGTCACTATTTTAAGTTTCTGGACCTTAAAAACCTATGTTATTTTTATTTAAAAAAACTGTGTGAATGATTATTATAATTTATATAGCGAAAAATTCATAATCTTGCCTGTAAGACGTTTGATATCAATCCATATTTTGTATTAATTATAAATTATATAATGCTACATACATTATAATAATATGTAATGTGATAAATATCAATTTAATGTAAAAGCAAGCCAAAATTTATTATTAATAATTTCTAAATTTTTAAATTCATTATATACAATAATAGCGACCCAAATGCGACTTTGCCAGCTTAAGCTTGTTTTTTGTTTTTTTTTCATTGATTTATTTTTAGTTTCACGCTTGTAATGGGGTAGCCAGAGGGGACGGAGCGCCAAACGATACGGTCTCTACATACCTCTTTCGCCACGTCAACTGTCAAACTCAACCTCATCTTACATGCCATCAGGGTGGTCCTTATACTTTTTACGTGACCTTCTTCCAGTATCTTTGATACTGTGCCTTTTAAAGTCAACCGAGGTCTCCTGTATCTCTCTAACCGCTCACTTTTCTTTCACATATCTTTTTTATCATTCTTTCATCACTTATGCTTCCTTGACGATTGGCGAGTAACCAGAATAAGTCCGAGTCTGCTCCTTTACCACATTTCAGACTTCGTAATACAATCTCGTTTTCTTTTATACTGAATTTGCCATCAGCTACATCAAGACTCAGCGTCTCACTGTTCTTGAGACAGAGGTGTCATAAAATTCATACATCTCCTCCGTCCATTGCTGTAAAACGTGAGGCTATTATTTTGTTAAAATTGTACCTTCCTTCGAAAGCACCCAAATGTAGAATCAAAGGATTCTACAGGTTAGCGAACCTCCTTGGGAATCACTAACTTCTTGCGTTAGCCTTTTATTTCTTTCTTTCTGTGACTTTCGTTTTTATCACTACTTTCATTTGGTATTTAAATTTCCGGTCCTGTTTATTTCTGATTCAAAAATGTCGATATTCATTAGTTTCCGGTCACATTACTGTACTGCCTCTGTCTCAAGTAGTTGAAAATAGAAGATACGTATGACGGTATGACTCATAAGCTTAATGCCCCTATAACTACTACAATCTTGAACACTGCCCCTTCCCTTGTTAATAGAGGTAATGTGGCATCCTTCCAGTATTCAAGATATGGTTAAAAAGGTCTAGTGAAGTTAAACTAAGATGGGACTATTAAGCAATAGTTTCAACACATTTTATATATTTTTTAAACTAAAATTTATTAGTTGTTATTGACAGGCGTTTAGTGTTGGTTTTGCTTTTTCAGCCCGTGGTGATTAGTGAGCTTAACCTAACAATCAAGTTTTAAACTTCTTTTACTTTACTAACTGGTAGGTATATATCTAGATTAATAGTAAACGAGTATATTAAACTTTGTGTTAGCAAACTGCTCCCTGCAGTTTTTAACTATCTTTTTTAATTACTTGCTAAGAAGACGCTATATTTATATATTGAAATAGATATATCAAAACATTTTTTTATAATAATTTTCCTATTGGTTTTTATTATAAAAGAAAAAGAGGTTGAATAATAATGGGACAAGGGAAAAGTTCTAATTGCTAAAAACCAGTTTTGATGAAGAAATATTAATAAAATAATGAAGAACTATAATTATAAATATATAATTTTCCTTTTTTATTTAACTATTTTATTAATATTTATAATATTAAATATTTTATAATAATTAAATAAAAAAGAAAAAAATACTTTTAATATAGGTACTAGAAATTAAAAATATAATATTACAACGCTAAAATTACGTATACGTATTATTAAAGAGAAAATATGATCGATGTGAATAAATGATAATAAATTCAATTCGAACAGTCCTAGTAGAAGGCCGTATAGACCGATAGCATGAATGATAAGATTGATGACCCTCAAAAAGACAGGCTACGCTGTAAACTGCCTTCATGTGAGGCCAGTCGTAGCGCAGGGGCACAAAGTGTGACTGTAAAACCGACTAGTTGTGAGTTCGATTCCCACTCGAGGAGGGGAAATATTTACTTAAAAATAAATTTTTATATTTCCATTTCTTCGCTCTCGTGTCGAAGCAAAGCGCGGCGTTGAGTTATGCCACTCAACACGCAATGCCTCCAGAATTCGGTAGAAAGAGGGGAACGGAGTGTCTTGAGATTAGGTTTCCTCTGCCTACCCTGCTGTGTGCGATATACAACGTGAAGCAACCTTACTGTGCCAAATACCAAAATTATTTCTTATGCAGATGATACTGTTTTTCTTGATAAAACCCAATTTATAACTTTAGGCCCGATTTCCTTAATAGAGTTACGTCGCACAGTCTCTTCAAATCGCCAATTTTATTACTTAAGCCCCATATTATATAATAATATAAATAAAGAATTAAAAATATACCCCCTAATGTTGCATCAATGTAAAGTCAAATTAACTGACTGGTTATTAATATTAGATTATGATCAGACAGATAACCTATTACGCACACACACGTATATACCACACATAACCATCATGCACATCAATTACTCGAATAATGTTTCTTTTGTATACAATATTTGAGGGTCCAAGATGGAAGGCTTGCCCGTAGCGACCCCTGCCAGCCCTTACGAGGGCTGCAACGTTCCATCGGCCACGTGCAACTCACTAGAGCGCACTGATAAGGCGTCCCTCCAAGGTGACGCGCACCAGTGCGTCCCCGCTGGTGTGTCAAGTGGCGACGAATGCGGCGTTGGGGACCGCCACCCAACACGCCATGTCCGGAACGGCGGGAGGTGGAGGACGGAGCTACAAATAGCT
>DWLH01000213.1:0-27784 GCA_018249795.1 Heliconius telesiphe telesiphe | reverse complement strand
GGTCCTACAGGTATCAAACAGTTTACGTAGGTAACACTTCACGTTGTTTACCCCCGAAATTAAGGTAAGCCAAATTACAAGCCACCCTAATTTGTAACAACGAGATTACCCTAACGCAAATGTTGACCTAAAAGGTTTAGCAAACTAATATACAAACACTTAACTTATGTATGTATGTTCGTGTGAAGTTGGTTTTTTAAATAATATATTTCTTTCTTTTTTACCGCTATTTCAAAGTTGTTATATGTTATTTGTTATTGCATTTAGAAACAATATATATTCGAAAATAATTCTATTGCATTTGGTTTGCTTTGTATCGCGCCGCAAAATGTTTATCTATAGTTAAAAGTAGACAACTAATTGATATTTGCCGACTCCTGGTCATAAACCGTAAATAACGTTTATTAGTCGGCATTACTGTCGGAATTTCTTCAAATTTATTTTAACAAAAATTAGTTTTGTTTATTATAATTAAATAAATCAGCTTCAAGCTGTATCCCGCACACAGCAGGGTAGGCAGAGGGAACCTAGCGTTAAGACACTCCGTTCCCCACTTTCCGCCGAATTCTCGAGGCATTGCTTATTGAGTGGCGGAAAGGAAAGCAGCGTTTTGCCAATTTACCAGAGCGAAGAAATGAAAATATAAATTTAAATAAATATTTAATTTCCTTGAGTGGGGATCGAACCCACAACCAGTCGATTTTGCAGTCACACTTTGTGCCTCTGCGCCACGACTGGCCTCTAATCGTGGGAATCGAACCCAGAACCATCGTATTCACAGTCGCACTTGTGCCCCGATGCCACGATCACCTCATTATTCATTCCTGAATCATTTTAATATGACTCTTCTATATAAAAATACAATACTAAACACAAAGAAATATATGCCATTTAAGGCGTTGACCTAAATATAGATTTTCGAATGCTTAATTTTGATTCTCCGTCCGTTATCACATTTATCAACTACGTGAGGTAATCTTCTATTAGATAGGAGGCATTTTTGGTGTATTTCTGTCTGTTGCTCATACTAAATGGCTGCTTGAGAAATTATAATCGACAGGTATTATTGTATTGGATTTAATTTAAACTGTCTAAGTTAAGTGTTTGTTAACGCGACGGTTGCGTTCGATTTCCATCCGGGCATTCTGTATGTAACTATAGCTTATAATCAAATTATACAAAATTTTATATAAATTTTTCCCTTTTTTTATGGAAAAGAACAAGGCAAACGAGCGTGCGGGTCACCTGATGGTAAGTGATCACCGCCGCCCACGACCCCGAGCAACACCAGAGGAGCTACAGGTGCGTTGCCTGCCTTTAAGGTGGGTTGGGCGCCGGAGCCCGGCATTACCTGATGCGAAATGCAGTAGCATAAAAAACGCCGGTTTTAAATGTATAGATTATAACCCATGTGTTATTCTGATTTATAAGCTTTATTACTGTAAAAATTTTCTTCGACATCCACACAGTAGTTTTTGCGTAAAAGTGGAACAAAGATCCATTCTCACAAATTTTACATTTATAATATTAGTAGAATAGGACTAGCAATTCACGTGCGGCTTCGCCCTCTTAAACTGATTGTTATATAAGTGTATACAGCTTTTGAATTTTTAATGATACAAAATCTTTACATAAACTGTAGCATACTCGTATGTATAATTCTGATGTATTCCATTATTTTCATTTCTTCTTTTTGGTTAAAAGAGGAAGCGCGGCGTGGAGTTCCGCCAAGTAGTTTCTCGAAATTTTGGCGGATAGTGGGGAACGGTGTCTTAATACTATGTTCCCTTTGTCTACCCTACTACTATATGCAGGATACAGTGTGAAGTTTCCTCGATGAATGGTCTATTGGAAATACTACTAACAATTCCTGAGATTAGCGGGTTTCATCAAACAAACTATTCAGCTTCTGATTTTTTCACGCTGTATCACGCACATAGCAGAGTAGGCAGAGGGATCCAGGGAACTTAGTGTTAATACACTTCGTTCAATACTTTCTGCCGAGTTCTGCAAGTATTTTATGTTGAGTGGTGGAACTCAACACCGGGCTTTGCCTCGTCACCAAAACGAAAAAATGAAAATCTATATCTATACTAATATTATAAAGAAGAAAGATTTGTATTTTTGTATGTATCTTTGTATTGTTTTCACACAAAAACTACCGGACCGATTTCAAAAATTGTTTCAATATTAGAAAGCTACATCTTCAGAGACCAACATAGGCTATATTACATTGTCAAAAAAAATAGGAATCCCTAATAAAAATTCAATAAAGTAACCCAAGGTGTGAAGAAATTGATTTTAAAAATTGCGCTGCGAAAACTATTGATGATAGAAAAAAATAATATTTGACAGTATTATAGAACACATCATTATTTATAAAAAAAACCGCGATACCATATGTCCAACTACTTAAGCTATGACAATATAACTACTTTTTTATAAGTTTATGAAAGTGCTGACAATAATCAAACCATATTATTCATACCTCTGTATTAATCCTTATCCCATTAAATGATATTTTATTAAAGATAATTTCAATATGTGTAAAATAGTTTTTAAATTAATAAAATCTGACATTTCATTCAAAAGATAAAACGAATTTAAAAATATCAATCTAAAGAAAATCATGTAATAATAAAAAATGCAGAGTATGTGGCCTCGCGCACCGTAGCGGGTGACTCTGCGGGAGTGAGGGTTGGGGGGAGGGGAGGTACATCGATATCACTAAAATTATGAAGACAATCGATTAGATTTTTTGTTTCATTATTTGAATTGAATAGGCCCCGAAACTACGGGACCGATTTGGAAAATTCTTTTACAATTAGACGATTAACGTGTAAAAAAATACCAAAAAAACAACTTTATATCGCGTACGCTAACTAATTTTCATAGGAAAATGTGCAAACTAACTAGAACAGAGCCGCCATACGCCGTAGTACAGGGGGACATCTAAAAATATATGTATTATTGTGAAAGAGTATAGAAAAAAGAGTGTGTAATTCATCTATATATATATAGAGAAAATATTCTATTAATTACAAAAATGTTGGTAGTTTTTATAATTTTAATAGAATTAAACAACTTTCTAAAATGTTCTTTCCTTGCATGCGTTGTAATAACTATTAGGAGCTATTAAACAAAAAAAATACATTCTCATTTATATAAATATGTCATATGTTATTGTAATATAATATATAAGATATTGTACGTTATTTTAATTTTTATCTTAAAAAAATTAATGTATTTTGATCAAATTATTTTCTTAACAATTTAAGAGTGCCCAAAAAAAGCTATCATTTGTCTATGAGGATATAAATAAATAGGTATAAAGGTCAGTTATTTAATAATTACACCATTCAACCATGACGAAAGTTACAATAAAAAGTAAATAAAAGCAATTAAACCTATTTTACCGCTCCCGCACCGCACCGCGCTCGCGTCTTCGCCCCTTAAATCGGTTAAGTTGTTTCTGAGATAAGCGTAGACAAACAAAAAAATCAACAAACAGACAATTTTTTAAAATCATTGTTTCTGGTTCTATTACTTTGTTAAATAATTATATATATATATATATATATATATATATATATATATATATATATATATATATATATATATATATATATATATATATTATAATTTTAATGAAAATCGAAAATGTCACCCAATGGTTTTAATAATTTTCACTTTAGAAGTTTTAAGTGGGCTGCAAGCATACATTATTTATTAAAACAGGAACGTAATTCCCTGTACTTAAACAAACAAATAATTCACAAATTTAAGCGGGCGAAGCCGCGAGCTTGTCGCTAGTATTAAATATTTCATTCATTTCATTCCTCTGAATGGAAATTGAACCCACAAGCGTCGCATTTACAGTCGTATCCTTGTGCCCAATATTTCTTCAATATTCTTATTTTATCCAAACTTTTTTATTTGACACGTATGTTCTTGTTCTATATCTGACATATTACTTTACATGTAAAAACTAAACAAAGTTTGTACATAACGATATATCTTTGAGCTACGGATTTCGCAAAGAAAAATATAAATGCTTTTGCCTTATTGCTTTATATGTATAACAAACAGTATATGATAAAAAAGTAAAAAAAAATTGTATCATTGAGTTCGGCGGAAAGTGGGGAACGGAGTGTCTTAACACTAGGTTCTTTCTGCCTATCTGCTGTCCGCTGTGTGCGAGATACAGCGTGAAGCTGAATGAATAAAAAATATACTCCTCAAAACAATTTAGGTTCGACTTCTTCATGGAGTTCTTTTCATTATCTCACTTTTTTATGGAAAAAACAAGACAAACGAGCGTACGGGTCACTTACCATAACTGATCACCGCCACCCACGATCCTGTGCAACAACAGAGGAGCTACATGTGTGTTGCCGGCATTTAAGGTTTTTAGGTATAAAAATCATATCGACCTGCCGTAGGCCATGTGGCACGTGAAAGGAAGTTCCTATGAAACCCCACAGTAGTGGAGTGCTATGTGCCTTCCAGATAGTGTGGATTGTGTTTTAGTTAGTGATAAGAAGACAAAGCGCAGCGTTGAGTTCCGTCAGACAACCTCTGACTATAAACGTAATGATTGTGGGTTCTATTTTAATGCATATGGACAAAAATATTACTAATTTGTATAATAACCTATTAAACTAAAAAAAAATATTCTCTATGTAAACTACTAAAAGGCGTTATTCAAACAAAATAACCTACAAAAGTAGTTAATACAAATACTTGAATGTTGCGGGATTTGAAACCGCGTCTCTTGGACACCGTCCAAACGTTCTTGCAAATTAAGCCATACGTTCACATTCCGCCACGTCGAAATTACATACATAAATACAGTGGCGCAAAAATACAGATAAATTGAACAATTTTCAAAAGTATTTTTAAAAATAAGTTCAATTATAAAATATCAGCTTCACGCTGTATCGGGGTAGGCAGAGGGAACCTAGTATTAAGACACTCCGTTCCCCACTTTCTGCCGAATTCTGGAGGCATTGCGTGTTGCGTGGCAGAACTTAGCCTCGACACCAGAGCGAAGAAATGGAAATACAAATTTAAGTAAATATTTCATCTCCTCGAGTGGGGATCGAACCCACAACCAGTCGGTTTTACAGTCACACTTCGTGCCACTGCGCCGCACGACTGGCCTCAATTATAAAATATGATATTAAAAATAAAAAAGTCATGATTATATTCCCGCTATAGTAGGGTAGATAGAGAGGACATAGTGTTAATAAGACATTCAGGCGGAAATTACCGCGGCGCTTTGTCAAAGGTCACCAGAGCGGGATAATGAATTTAATTCATTCTTAGAGTGGTAATCGAACTAGCGCTGTCACTTAATGTTCAGATTCGGTTTCTAATTTCATTTTTATTTTAAAGACACTGTATGCAGTGTGGCGGAACTCAACGCCGCGCTTCGTCTACAGGAGCGGGTCAATGAAATATATTTAATTTAATCATTCCCCAAAGTGAGGATCGTTCCTACTATCGTCAACAATCGCACATATCGCTTTTACAATCAAAGAGATTTTATATATGTATATAAATTGACAAATTATTTCTTGGTACAATCAAAAACTTGACAATCGACAAAATTACGATTAGTTTCAAACAAAATATATATAGTAAAACAATTTACTATATCGGTATCATGTAACACGTTCTAGTAATTCTATTTCACCTGTCTCTGAACGAGAGGTGACTCCTGAGAATACACGGACGGCAAAAGGTCAAAGATAATTCTATACTTATTACATATATGGAAGGCCATAAAGAAGATTAAAATTGTGATATACTTTGAAAATGTTCAATTCAAGCATTGAAAGAATAAATTTGTTTGAATGACAGTATTTTTTTTAATCTTCACTCAGAGATGTCTTAATTACTTAATAGGGATTAATTGATGTTTATAGCGACAGTATAATATAGCCCCAACTGTATTATTGTAGTGCAACAATGTCTGCATGTCAAGAAGATGAA
Organism: Heliconius telesiphe telesiphe; assembly: GCA_018249795.1. NCBI lineage: Eukaryota > Metazoa > Arthropoda > Insecta > Lepidoptera > Nymphalidae > Heliconius > Heliconius telesiphe. The sequence goes on along the minus strand of DWLH01000213.1, from coordinate 21,787 downwards.
AATGAGTTCAATCCTTGCTGGGGAGATTAAATTATTTTCATTTACTCATTCTGGCGAGAGAAAGAAAATTCGTTCGTTTGAAATAAATCTATATAAAAATGCCTAAAAACATCCTTTCTACGTGTAATAAATACATATTTACCAATTGTACATTTACTACTAATATGTGTAACTAATTTAAAAACTGTATTTCTACTAATATGTGTAACTAATTTAAAAACTGTATTTCTACTAATATGTGTAACTAATTTAAAAACTGTACAGGAGTTAATATGCAAACATTACAGTTATTTTACAAAGAATATTATGAAACCTTACCCAAATCAATTTAACATATAAGGCTGTTTCTGAAGCAGTACATTAAATTATTAAGTGACATTATCAGCACATTTAACAGAGCTTTAAAAAACATAACATAGGTAAAAAGAACGTAATGTTTCAAAAATATATACATATAATAAATAATTAGCTTTATGTATATTTTATGAATACCAAATATCAACATTGGTCGTATTTTTTAGTTCGAAACAATCAAAATTTCTTATAGAAATTAAGTAAAAAAATCATACTACAATATTACAAATTAAAGTAATAAAAAAATAATATTAGAAGTCATTATAGTTGTCAATCAATTCTGCTTATTAAATCAATAATCACGTATTTTAAGCGGGCGAAGCCGTGGGCGGGCCGCTAGTCTAAAATAAATCGACACGGACCCAAAATTACAGAAACATTATTTTTAAGTAAATAAAATTAAAGAAACTATATTATATAAGTTAGTGAGGCTTTCGTGGCGGAAGGGCACAAGGGTGTGACTGAAACGCAACGTTTGTGGGTTCAATCCCCACTCAGGGGAATAAATTATTATTTCTTTATATTTTCGTTTCTTCTCTGTCGCACCAAGGCATAGAGTTCTGGCATTCAATTCGGCGGAAAGAAAGAAACACAGTCTCTTAGCACTATGTTCCCTCTGCCTACTTTGCTATGTGCGGGATACAGCGTGAAGCTGTATAAAAATATAAAATTATGGTAAATATATAATATAATATATTAATTGTGGTTTTTATATTATCTTCTCTTCTCTTCTTTAACTATCTCTCTAAATAAATAAAAATATAATATCAACATTGTGTTAGCTTCGAAACAAAGTATTTTACAACCCTGTATAAACCCTTAACCAGAGCACCTTATCATTTATATGTTCGATACGTCCATCCATTAAATGCAGGGGACTATCTTTAAAGGTATCAAAATGTGTCGCAAAATGCTGTTATATTATTCTTATAAAAACTGGTAGAGGTCATTATGGAACAGTGGTAAAATGTATGAATGTAAACACGGTTGTGGGTTTGATTTAATGAGGGAGATGGGAAACAATTAAATTTATTTTTGTTGTTAAAGTTAAATTACCAGAGCGCGATAATTAATTTAATTCATTCTTATAGTAACTTAATGTTCAGATTCTGTTTCTCTACTTTTAAAATACTGATGTGTGGCTGAACTCAACGCCGCGCCACGTCTTCAGGACGTAATGAAAATATATAAAATTTGACCCTCATTAAGGATCGAGTCCACTATCGTCACTTTTACAATCACAAAGATTTTATTTATTTATTTATTTATTTGAAAAAAAAAAAATTAGAATTGCAAATAAGAAATAATAGAAAATGGATAGTTGTAACACGTAAGGTTTTTGCTTTCTTCACTAATAGAAATCAAGATGTGTATTATATGTAAGATAAACAAAATCTCGAAATCTAATATAGAAAACATTTTTCACATTTTTAGAGTGCTTTCGAAAAAATACGTGGGTTCACATCCTGCTAAGTTCCATTTTTTATGTTGTATATTGAATTGTAATTATTACATTTAGTATAATATGCAGTACGTTGTGGCGTAGATAAAGAGAAGCTAGTGTTTGAGTACTCTACTCTCCACATTCTGCCTGAATTTGAAAAATTCAAAGTACGAGTACAGCAACGCCGTGCCCGCGTGCCCACTGCGTCACGGTGGAAGAATTTTTAGACAAATACATTTTACCCTCTAACCGAAGTGAATTGAACTTCTGACTATTGAAATATTGATAATAATAATTGAGTGTTAATAATATAACGTCATATCGTCACACAACCCTTCAAAATGATAGAGTCCAAAAGGCGCGGGTTCGAGTCCCGTTACGTTCAAAGATATATACGTACAGTACCATTTATATTTTCCATATTTTTTCTTAATGTGGAATAACATTTTTTTTTAAATATAATTACTTTCCTAATATAATTCATAGAAAATGTCAAGAACATGACTGTTACACAAAGGATAATTTTCATTTCAACCATTCTAGCGGTTTTGACTGCAACAGTCACCTCTACTCATGTAAATTTGCATTAACTAATAACTTTTTTTTTGTATGCATCCTGGCATACAAAAAAGGTAGGCAGAGGGAACCTAGTGTTCAAATACATTTTTTAAATCCAATAGTTACATTGTTACAAGTCGATCTAATAATAAATAATTTCAAAATCAAAATATTCTTTATTCAATTAGGCCATTGCAAGCACTTTTGAATCGTCAAGATACTTGGAAATGTCAGTAGTGTCAGTCCTACAGCCACCACCGGTACCACCACCGGTGCGGAAGGCAATTCTGCTGAGAAAAGCCGATAAGAAACTCAATGGTTGCTCTTTTTTTAAATACAATTTACAATATATGTACAACCAACAGCACACATTATCATTATTCGTAGTCTTGAATTGAATAGTAGTTTGAGTAAGTTGAAGTAAGTTGTCCAGTCGTGGCGCAGCGGCACAAAGTGTGACTGTAAAACCGATTGGTTGTGCGTTCGATCCCCACTCAAGGAGATGTAACATTTATTTAAATTTATATTTCCATTTCTTCGTTCTGGTGTCGAGTAAAACGCGGCGTTGAGTTCTGCCACTCAACACGCAATGCCTCCAGAGCTCGGCAGAAAGTTGGGAACGGAGTGTCTTAACACTAGGTTCCCTCTGCCTACCCTGCTGTGTGCGGGATACAGCGTGAAGCGGATTTAATTTAATTTAATTTAATTTTGAATAGTATTATAGCTTTGCTTAATAACATATTATTTTCTTTAACTTTAAATAGTTCTAGTGGCAAATATCATATAACTTGTGGAATATACGACGAAAACTAGGAGCGATCGATCACTTCGTTTTTACTGTTATTTAAATATTTGTAAATATTTTTGCGGATATGCAAGATATTATTGTAAATATATTGAGATGCAACAGAAAGAATATCTCAGAGATTCCCGAGCTCCGAGCTCTTTTTTCAATTATGAATAATAATTCGATATCTGCAGCGTCGCCCCAAAGTAATAGGACAAGATGCTATGATAATATTTTATTATAGTACCTAGTTAATATAAAAAAAGATATATTTATTATTTTCAATTTTTAGGCAGAAGGAACCGGGTACCTAGTGTTTGGACACTTCGTTCCCATTAAACACTTCCGTTCCTCACTTTCCAGCGGAAATAATCGGCGCGCTTTGTTTTTGTTACCAGAGCGAAGGCATAAAAATAACAGATAAATCATTTCTGCGAGTGGGAATCGAATACAAAACCATCACGTTTACAGTCACAGCCTTGTGCCACTTGGTCCACGTTGGCCTTATTTTATTTATTACAATATAAATTAAATAAAACAACATTAATTATCTCGTACTAAAATTACTGAACTTGACTGTTTGTACTCGTATAGTCTCTGGCGTGGAAACTTACGAAGTCTGAATGTGACATACAATTATATATTTCTTTGTATCAGTCTGAAGCTTGAATATTATGTTTAAAAGCGTATGTCAGTCAAATGTAAGAGAGACTTTTCAAATGTAGAATGATGTTACTTTTTTTTAGCTTCACGCTGTTACCCGCACACAGCAGGGTAGGCAGAAGGAACCCTGTGTTACGACCCTCTGTTCCTCATTTTCCGCCGAACTTTGGAGGCATTACGTATTGAGTGGCGGAACTCAACGCCACGTTTTTCCTCGGTATTAGAATCAAGAAATGTTAAATATTAAATATTTTATTTCCGCGAGCGAGAATCGAACCTACAACCTGTCTCGTTCACAGTCACATGCTTTTGCGCATGCGCTACGCCACGACTGGCGTCTATGTCATGATGATACTCTTAAGATTAACATTTTTATATATATCAAAATTTGTTTTTTTTATTTATTTCAGCTTCACGCAATTTTGTTTGCGTGGACTTAAGTTGAAACTTGAAGATTTAAACGTGAAATGAAAATCTTATTTTCTCCGTTCCCGAAGGATTTTCAAGAAATCCTCTGCTCCTCTAAGTTTCCTAAACTACCAAGATGTCAAATTTTAACTTTCTAAGTCAGTGGTTTCGTCAGACAAGACAATAGCACCTAATGAGACATCGTATAACATTTTAATGTATATTCCCTAAATATGCCTTCAGCAAACGGAAGTCGTGTAAAATGTGTGCTTTTCTACAAAAGATAAACGACCGCCTATATTTCTACTATAGAATAGTTTTAAAGAAGTTTGTTTCTTTGTAGCTTGAGCGTGAAGTATTTACTTGAAAATAAGATAAGGCAAGAAGAAGTACTTACTGTAGTTTATGTAAGTACCTACATGGTATTCTCTTATTTTTGACAGCTGTTTATTTGAATGAGTTTATTTTTATTTTCGACAAGTTTTAGTCTAGGTTGAGAGAATTTAGTGTTAATATACTCCGTTCTTCACATCTCGATATTATGCATTACACACAAAAGTTACGAAACAATTGTAATAAAAAAAATATATTATATTTCATGTATGAGAAGCCGTGTCGAAGACCGAGTCGTGGAACTGCGTCTAATTGTAAACATGACGGATGTGGGTTCAATTTCTAACAGAAGGAACTAATTATTTTCGCTATATGTAAGAAACAGTGAGGCGTTGAGCTCCGCCATTAAATATGAAGTATCTCTAATTCTGGCAGAAAGCGGAGAACGAAAGAAAAAAAAATACAATCGATAGACCACTCCGCTTAGATTAATGGGCTCGTATCTGATCTCTACATGCGATGATTGTGGGTTCAATCCATACATTAAATAAATACAAAGTATAGCAGAAGGAATCCAGTGCCAAAAAGACCCTATAAGGTCTAATTGAATGGAGATTTTCTTATATTCACTCACATTTTCGAAATGGTACAAGATGGACGTATGGAAACTATAACTACTTGTTTTCTTTTAGAAGAGTAATCAAAGAGAGCTTTATGGTTTCTGAATAATTAACTAGTCAGCTGCCATCAGCTTCCTCGGGGGTCCTCGTGTTTTTTACGTGACCTTCCTCCAGGTCAACCTAGGTCTCCCCTTCACTCTTCTTCTCAACGTGTTCAAACCACTTAAGTATATTTTTCATTATAAATCAATTTTATAAATTTACTATAAAATTCGACAGTAAAAGAATTTTAATATAAAATTATTTTTAGTTCCACTCAACACATGATGTCTCGGCTATAGGTATAGCAGCAACCGGAGTGTCTTGAGTCTTGAGTCTTAACATTATCTTCAGTTTTTCTGTTACAAGTTTCTATGTCAATGGGTGGTAAATACAAGAAGGGCGATAAGGGACGAAATTTTCACCCAGTGAAATAAATAAATAAATGTTTTCAAAACCTCGCTCTGGTAACAAGACAAGGCACGGCGTTGAACACGCAATGTCTCGAAAGTATTTTGGAACTAGTTTCTCTTTGCCTACACTGCTAGATGCTGGATACAGCGCGAAGCTAAAATAAAAAAGAAATGAAAATAAAGTCACAAAAATTTCGTTATATCTTTAATTGTTCAAGAATTAGTGATGAAGCTGAAATTCACTAATATCTTCAATGATTTTTCAGTTATCCTCCTCTCGATTACCTTCGGCTCGCCTTACTTGATGTATTTTTGATTAGGCTCACTAAACTTTTTGTAACGGAAGTCTTTTTCATGAAGTATTAAGGAGAATTTTTATTTAGTCTGGAAGTAAGTACTCAGTTTTAAAAGTGGAAGGTTCCTCTGACAACAGGTACAGTGGGTTCAGTGGTACTCGGAGCGATTGACGTGATTTAAAATAGCCTATTGTCTTTCTGGGTAAATATATGATATAAGTATTTATTTCAAACCAGTTGTTCCTGAGATTGCGCGTTAAACCAACACTCTCCTCAATTATTATAGACAAACAAATTTTTGTTAGACAACTTATTGTGTAGCTAATGTTTAAATTAGAAATGGAATTGATAGAAATCGATAAGAACAAATAAATAAAAAAATATTTCAATATTGCTCTTGCTTAATTAAAAGTAATTTAAATTTATTCTTATTATTTTTTAATTTTAACTTAAGCTAGGATACTTGGATGGATGAATTAAAAGCTATCTGTCTTAGTTTCAGCATTATCTCTCATGGGCGTGGCTGTTAGTTTCCACCACTGAACATACAATGTGTCGAATTTGTGCGGAAAAGGGAGAGTGGGGTTGATTCTAGACTAGAATATTATTGTATCTAAACACTAGGTTTCCAGGTTCCTAGCTTCACCTACTTAACTATGAGTGGGTTGTAGCGTGAAGCAAAAAAAAACCTGCTATTATGGTAGTCGATTTAAAATCATGACGTAACCACGGAGTTGAGTTAAGCGGCTCCACAAGTGATGTATCTACAGTGTGTCGTAACTCTACTCCACCAGTTGTTTCGAAAAATGTGATAATATAATGAAAATATGATCTTAGTATAAATGTAAGTACGCAAAGTGATCTTTCAATTTAAGAGGCATCGTGTGTTAAATGGCGCAACTCTACACTTCACGTTTTTTTAACGAGACTGGTAAAATATTTGAAATACAATCTTTGCCCTGAGTGGTAATTGAACCCATAAAAAATTCAAATAACGTGAAAAAATTCCACTTTGTGCTATGACGATTTCTTCAAGCAAAGATAAATCAAAAATAAATATGGCCTTATATGATTTTACGTAATTCTACTTGTAAGCCTAGATTTTATTAATATTAAAATAGTCCATATGATAAGGTCTGCCTCTCTAAGGCTCAATGTAATAACTTTTTATTCCCTACTGTTTTAGAACTTGATTAGATTTTTCTTTAACTTTTTTTTGAGGCCAGTTGTGGCGCAAAGGCACAAGCGGGTGACTATAAACGCGACAGGTTATGGTGTCGATTTTCTCACTAAAGAATTAAATATATAACCAAAGCGCGACATCGGCTTTTGGAAAATCCTGTTGTTTTTCCCGCTCCCAAAGAAATTTCGAGATATCCTCGCTTAGCGTCTAAATCCTTCTATTGCGCTTCTGGTTGTATTCTACATAATAGCAGAGTACACAGAGATAACCAAGCATCAAATCACTCTACTTTTCGCCTAATTTTGAGATATTGAGCAGTGATTGGCGGAATTTAACGTCGTGCTTTGTGCCGTGGCACAACATGGCGTTAACAGGCATATGCTATCCCTATGTCTGTCTACTTCTCGTAATTACTAAGGGAACGGGATAGTGAAATTTTATCTCGTCTCCGTTGCCATTCCAATATTACGTCTCAAAATCCAAGGGAACGAAGTAGCGGGCGACCGGTAGTGTATCTATAAAGTCGTATATAAATGTATTAGCGTCCACGGTATCCTCCTCTAATGATTAGATCCGTACAGGGAGATTACCGAGACACTTTTATTCAATTTGAATTGCAAAAGATATCTGGAAAACTTCAGCAAATCGCATTAATTTGTTTATTTATAAATAAGATAGTGATAGTCTTTTATTAGCTTCACGCTGTATCCCGCATATAGCAGAGTAAATAGAGCAAACCTAGTGTTAAACCACTCCGTTCCACTTTCATATCAGTTTTCGAAACATGCTCGATGAGTGGCAGAACTCAACGCTGCAATTTGTCTTGTTACCAGAGAGAGGAAATAAAAATATTTTTTTCCCCCAAAAAAATTAAAACTCATCACCCAACAAAATTACAGTCAGACGGTCTACCGATGCGCCACAACATCACGAGCGGAAAGTTAGTAACATTAGATTCCCTCTGCCTCCCCTGTGAAATAAAAGAAAAATATACATGTCATATCCAATAAGAAGACAGAAAACACTGGTTGAGATAATGATTTTCTTAGAACGCTTGTAAAATAATATTAAATAAGTATTTTATAAAGCGTTAACGATTTCATCGTCGTGTCACAAAGTTGTGTGCTCCGAATCCTTCCTTCTAAAGTTTCCCCTTAAAGTATAACAATTTAGTTGGAAAAAGAAGTTTGTTTTATCTCAGTTCAGCTTAGTTTGGTAAAGGTTAAATAATAATATATTAAATATATAAACCTATAGGGATGCCGTGACGCAGTTAGTTGGTTTTATGGAACGTCGATTCAAATTACACTCATAAAATGTCTAATATTTTCAGCTTTACATTGTATCTTATGTTTCAAGGTATGATTATCACAAGAATTTAATTTAATAATGGGAGCCAAATTCCCGAGACATTGCGTGTTGAGTGGCGGTATTCAACGCCGCGATCTACCTCGTTACCGGATCTACGAAATGATGATATTCCTTATTACATTCCTCCGAGTGGGAAGCAAACTCACAACCGTCGCGTTTACAGCATGCTTGTGACCCTCGCTACGAGGGTTGGTCTAGTTACTTCTGTAAGAATAATAAAGATGTAGTAGCAAACATTTTATTACATACATAACTTAATTTAACTTAGCTTCACGCTTTATTCCTAGCGGGGTAGTCAGAGAGATCGGAGCGCCAAACACTACGGTCTCTACATACCTCTTTCGCCTCGTCCACTGTCATCAATCTCTTTATACATGCCTGGTTCCTGGGTGTCCTCATACTTTTTACGTGACCTTCTTCCAGTATCTTTGACACTGTGTTTTCGTAAGTCAACCGAGGTCTCCCCCTAAATTTCTTACCGGTCACTCTTCTTCTTCCTGGCATTAATCCCAGCTTTTCCAACCAGAGTCTGCCTTCCTGCTCAACCTACTCCACTTTGCACGGTCTTTAGCGTCCTCGGTGTTTAGACCATTGGCTCTCATATCCTGCATCACAACATCCAACCAGCGCTTCCTTGGGCGTCCGAGAGGTCTCACTCCGGGGACTGATATAGCAAGGCACTTGCATCCGACATAGTTCTTGGGCCTGCGCGTAACGTGACCAAACCATCTCAGGCGACGCTCTTGGAGCTTATCCGCTACGTCACGGACTCCAAGACTACCTCGAATGAATATGTTGCGTATGCGGTCAGACCGCGTTACGCCGCACATCCACCTCAGCATCTTCATCTCCATGACGAAGATGCTGAGGTGGATGTGCCGAGATAGTGCTGGCCAACATTCGCTGCGGTATAAAAGAACCGGTCGGATGATGCTCTTGTATATCAGACCCTTGAGTTTGGGCGGTATCCTGCAATCGCAGACCACACCAGTGACCTCCCGCCATTTGGCCCAAGCAGCGCTTATCCGGCTATAGACATCGTGATCGATGCCTCCAGACTCGTGCATAACGGATCCAAGGTACCTGAACTTTTCCGACTTAACGGCTGGTTCAGGACCTATAAGGATAGTGCTCGAGTCCGGGCTCCCACAGGCCATGTACTCGGTCTTCGACACATTTAGTTTAAGACCACCGTTCTCAAGCGTACCCTTCCACAGGTTCACTTTATGCTCCAGCATCAGTCGGTTCTCGTCAATGAGTGCTATATCATCGGCATACATCATCAGCCATGGAGGCTGGTCTTGGATGTGAGCCGAGATAGTATCGAGCACCACATTGAATAAGAACGGACTAAGAGCCGAGCCCTGGTGAACCCCTACTGTAATCTGGAAGAGCTTAGTGTCGCCAACAGCAGTCCCAGCGGAATCGTTGTACATATCTCTGATAATCTCAATATAGGCCTTAGGGATCCCTTTGGATCGCAATGCCCACCAGATGCACTGACGAGGCACACAGTCAAAGGCCTTCTGCAGATCTAAAAAGGCCACATGCAGAGCTCTGCTTTTTTCCCTGTATGACTCCATCAGTGTTATGAGGGTGAAAACGGCGTCCATAGTGCCCGACCCTGGCTGAAATCCATATTGAAACTCAGAGATAGTACACTCGCGCCGGCGACTGAGGTCGATCAGGCACTCGAAGAGCTTCATGGTATGACTCATAAGCTTCATGCCCCTATAACTCCACAATCTTGAACACTGCCCCTTCCCTTGTAAATAGGGGTAATGTAGCTGAGCCGCCACTGGTGTGGCATCTTTCCAGTGTTCAAGATATGGTTAAAAAGGACAGTAAGCATGAGCACACCTAGAGAGCCCAATGATTTCCACGCTTCGATCGGAATGTCGTCAGGTCCCACCGCTTTTCCGTTCTTCATGTGTCGAAGGCAATTACGAGTTTCGTCAACGGTTATTGGGGCAATAAGTCCGAGGTTAGGCGGTGGGTCGTGATGAAGACTGCATGGGTGCTGAGTATTCAGCAATTTCTGGAAGTAGCTTCTCCACCTCTCCTTCACAGAGGCATGACAACAGAGCAGCGTGCCCTGGGAATCTCTGACGCAAAGACATTTTGCGATATCTTGCGTTGGTTTATCCCGGTAGTTTGTAAATGAACTTCTGCCCCTCCACAGTTTCAAGTTTATCATACAATGGTGACAAACTCTCACTGCGGGCTCTGGCTACAGCTCTTGTACTGGCACGTTTAGCTACAATGTACTCCAGTCTGTCTTCAGGAGAGTTGGATTGCTGCCACTTCTTAAAGGCATCCTTCTTTTCACGAGTCACTTCCTGCACCTTGTCATACCACCACCATGTCTCCCTGCCGATGACACGTCCTCCCCTAGTAAGGCCAAGAACTCGCCTGCCCGCCGCAATGATTGCCGACTGAGCTCGATCCCAAGCATTCTGAGCAGTCTCGGTGTTAGTCGAAAGATTATAACTTTTCAACTCTGCCAGGAAGTCGATCTGTATCGATCCATTTAGCAACCACCACTTGATCCGAGGCTTACGTTTCTCGGCTACTTTCTTCTTCGGAGTGACGTTAAAATCCCTGACCATAAGACGATGTTGGGCCGTTAGGCTTTCCTCTAGAATGACCTTACAGTTAGTTACCCTGCCCATATGACACCGTCTGGTCAATAAGTAGTCTATTTGAATTGAGTAGGACCCGTTCTTATACGTGATAAGGTGCTGAAGATTCTTTTGAAAGTACGTATTCACGACGGCCGGATCAGACGCAATACAGGTTCTGAGAATATTTTCTCCCTCTGTATTGCGAAGACCGTGCCCAAAACCCCCGTGAACACGTTCATACGGCTCAGCAGCCTTACCCCAAGTTCAAGTCCCCCCCAACTAAGACCACTTCGGTAGACGGTATAGCAAGTAGCACCTCTTCATACTGCTCCCAGAATGTCTCCTTTTCGGACGCGCTACCTCCCACCTGGGGAGCATAGGCACTGATTACGTTTGTGTTAACGCCCTCAATCAGTACCCTTACCATAAAGCGGTCGCAACGACGGTCAACTTCAAGGAGCCCATTCTGAAGCTTTTCAGAAAGCACTACCGCCACACCGTTTCTACCGGAAGGTGACCCAGTGTATATAAGCCGGTAGCCCTGTCCGATGTTACGGGACTTATTGCCCTTCCAGCGAGTTTCCTGGAGGAAAGCACACTGGACCCGACGTCTCATGAGTACATCTGCGAGTTCCCTACATCGTCCGGTTAGAGAGCCAATATTCCACGTTGCAAAGCGGAGTTTCCGTCTGGGTACTTGCGTCTTTAGCCGTGCCCGTACTTGACACGGTAGCCCTTGCCCACTTATCGCAGGTGTAGGACGATGTGCCTGCGCGTCGTTTAGCGGCGACGCCCTAGCCATACCCAGTTTCATATTCGAACTTTCCATTATAGCGGCGGATGGCGGTTTTTAAATGGAGCGACTGCCATCTGACCTCCAAAACCCCTTTGTGGGGAGAAACCGGGGGGAGAGGAATAGGACAGATAGAAAAGGAGGAAGGATAGGTAGAAGGAGAGGGTAGGTAAAAGGAGGGGATTAAAAGATGGGGACACCACTTTTATGGACTGGAGGTTATAACAAGTGGTGGTTCGAGGATCCGGGGTCGCGTACCCGTATGCCCAAGAACAAATATCGGACAGATATTAGTCAGGGCACCCTCTGAATTGAATCTCTTACCGCTCACTATTCCATCATAATTTTTTTTCGCCATTCTTTCATCACTCATTCGTTCGACATGCCCAAACGTTCGTTTGGGCATATGACAGTATATAGGTACGTGGTAAGTATATAGGTATATGTACATTACGACACCCTTCTTTGACGTTTTATATCTGACTTTGAACGCGGGTAAATCACACTCCGGAGGATCCTGACAACTTTTTTATTTTAACTAAAACGCCATTGAACACTTGTTAACATCAACTTTTTTTTATTTTCATTAACTTTTTTGCTTAGAGTTGTTTTTCTATTCAAACCTATATGATAATGATATTTTAATTGTATAAATCCATTCAGTGATTTAGTAGATACGAGGCAATAAAAAGTATATATATACTTACAAACTCCAAGATACTCTCCGCATCCTCTGTTATCTGCGAGATACAACGCGAAGCTATAAAAATGTAGTTAAGCAATTGGTATATAAATTAATTGGGACCATACCTAGATATAGCCTACACAATAAAAAAAATAGTTATCAAAATATACTCCTCAAATTGAGAACCTCCTATACTTTTATGTAGTCTGATAAAAAAAATTAAATAATTAATAGAATTATATTCTCAGGTCTGAGGCATTAATTTTAGTGAACTGTATTTGACGTTCAAAAAATGAAGCATGTAACTTCTTATTTTGAATAAAATTATTTGAATTTGAATTTGAATTTATGTAAATTACATAAAAATACAATAAAAACTAACTTAATAAAACTAAAACTGGTCAAACTAAAATAGAGGTAATCATTTCATTTTTCATTGATTATAAATCGTATCATTTAAACCAAGTAAAGTGTTTAACTTTCGCAATTCAGTTTTTACAAGCTTTTATATAACTTGTTTTAACTCGGCTAATCTAACGTATGGATTAAAATTTGTGAATAAATTTTGTACCAATTATTCTCGTGTGAATTGAAATTTTGTTCTTAATATAATGTATGATCATTATTGTCGCATTTTGAATAAGGAAAATATGTATATATCCGAAAAGAATATTGTATATACAAACTAAATAAAATGTAAAAACCCCTTGTAAAAAACAAGCTTCTAGATTACTGGTTCCCAACCAGTGGTCCGCGGATCACCAGTCGTCCGCAGAAGCCTAAATATGGTCCGCGAACGATTTTAATTTTATGACTGGGGATGGTGAGGCGAAGTTTCTGTTTGATTGATTGATTATCACAGTTAATTTATATTATACCTACATGCATAGTTGTCCCTGCTACCAAGAATGATATAAAAGTGGTCTTTGATCAAGAAAAGGTTGGGAACCCCTGTTCTAGATGTTTTTTTTTCATTATTCAAATTGAAAATCAAATTCAAATAATTTTATTCAAAATAAGAAATTACATACTTCATTTTTTGGACGTCAAATAATTTACCACCAGTTCACTAAAGTTAATGCCTCAGACCTGAGAAGAACCGGAGCAAGAAATTCAGCGGGACCTATTTTTTTAAAATCTATTTTAAACAAATACATAATTAATTATCTGTGACAATGATACCTATGAAACCGACTGGAGCGAGCATTTCATTCCCAAGGCGTGTTATGATTTACTAAATCATTAATTTGGTAATAACCTTTAACACACAAACGTCTTTTCACAATTTCTTTAAATCGTGATATAGAAAATTCTCTGACGTTTTCTGAGATCCTATTGTAAAAGCGTACACATTGTCCCATAAAAGAATTACGGATTCGATGCAATCGAGTTACAGGTGCACCAAGATTATGCCTATTTCTAGTGTTAATATTATGAAAATCACCAATTTTGGTAAAATTATTAATGTTTTTCTTAACACACATAACATTTTCAAAAATATATTGAGATGCAACTCTCAATAGATTAATTTCTTTAAACTTTTGCCTTAAGGAGTCTTTAGGACCTAAGTTATAGATTGCAGGAATAGCTCCAGGACAAATATTGGTTGAATACTGGCTGCATTACCACAAAGTAAAATCCCCTAGGACATAATACTATGGAAGTAGCTGAAGTAAACAAGTCGAGCCGTTTCTACGTCAGTTAATGATCTAATTTTTTTGACCGCGAAAGCTGCAGACCTACGTCTATTCGCCAATCCATCAATATGGGGTCCCCACTGTAATTTGGAGTCTATGGTGATACCGAGAAATACCGTAGACTCGGCAGGATCTACGGGTTCACCATTCAAGAGTACATCGGCTTTAACAACTTTCGTGTTAGGTTTTCTAAAAATAATACATTTAGTTTTTTTACTATTCAATAGTAAGTTATTAACACTGAACCAATGTACTACTTTCGAGAGAGTTTATTTGCATCGTCATATACGATTTGTCGTCTTTTTATTTTGAAAATCACTGAAGTGTCATTAGCAAACAATACTATCTCATGGTTATTTTCAACTAGATACGGTAAATCATTTATATATATTAAAAAGAGAAAAGAACCAAGAATAGACCCTTGTGGGACCCCCATGCTGATTACCGAACCAGGAGATTTCTTACCATTTATATCAATCCTCTGAACTCTGTCAGCTAAATAAGAGGTCAGAAGATTGAGTGCACGTCCTCTTATGCCGTAGTAGTGTAGCTTCATGACTAATGTTGAGTGCTGTACACAATCAAAGGCTTTGGACAAATCACAAAACATACCAAGAGCACCCTGCGATCCCTCCCAAGGTTCATTATGTATTGTATTTTATAAATTAAGCCCTTTCATTTGAAATCCATATTAGGTGGTTAGTAGCCGTATCATTTGTTACCCATATTGTACAAAAATGTTTAATTCGCCATTTTCTGGCGGTGGCCATTTTGGATTAGAAGCTTTATTAATTTTATTCATTTCCTTGTTATCAGTACTGACGTCATGATCCAAATTACAGCTCAATCGGATATTGGGAAGTGTGTCACATTGAGCTTGCAATATTTCAGATACACTTTCACACAATAGCACGACAAGTTAGATAAAAGCTTATAAAAAATATGAATTTGAACTTTGAAAACCGACATTTTTTAAAAATACCGGCCTAAATGAAATTATCGTAACTACATCTAACATTATTTAAAAAAAAAATATAAATATAAAAGACCGCCTGCATAAAACGAAAAAAGGTCCAATAGTTCAGGATTGACGTACATTAGTTTCCTACTGAAAACTTGTGAATTGTAACAAACACAGGCAGGCACAGCGTCTAACTCTAAACATACGATATTAGGTTCGATTCCTACTTGAGTAAATGAATAATTTTTATTTTCCTAGCTCTGTCTGTAACAAGACAAAGCACGGCGTTGTGTGAAGCCACTCAACACACAATAGCTCCTTTCCCACAATTGGGTGGAAAGTGGAGAACAGAGTGTACAAAACATCCAAGAAAAAAAATCCCCAAATCTAAAAGTTATACGTCGAATTCTAAGAGGAAAATCTACTTAAAGTGGCCAGTAATTCAAGGTAGATGCTCCATAAAAGCGGCATGAAAGAAAAAACATAAAAACGAAAAGATTATTAAGCTCGATTGCTTAACTCCAAGTGTTTCCATCGATTAAATCGTTTTGCTTTAAAAAGGTTATATTACGGTTAAAATAACATAAATTATATTATATATCATCATACTGATATTATAAATGTAAGTTTGTTTGTTACGCTTTCGCCAAAACAGCTTAGTCGATTACCATGAAACTTTGTGCATTATTTTTAACTTATTTTTATTTTTTACCACTTTTATCTACGTTTAGCGTAGTAGCGTAACTCAACGCCATACTTTGTTTTATTTCCCTTGCCCCTGACTACGAACTGAACGACGACTTATTATATAAATGTATCCCCACAATGTACTTGGGAATAAAGTTCACACTATACAGAGTGTTACAAAACATAAAAATTGTAAATAAGCCTACTGCTATACAGAGTGTTACAAAACACAACAATCATAATAAATTAACACGTATTCATGTTTTTTCATCACAGTCAACCATTTCAGAATACCTTCGCGGCTTAAGACGTCGGCATTTCTTTATTTATTTTTACAGCCCCGCGTCAGGTCCACGCCGCTGACATTTATCTTGGCGCGTAACAGTAAGTGAGGTGCGGTACTGTCTCTTAGCCGGCGTTCGTGTAAATCATTTTCGAGATGGCAGTTTTATTTCACCTGGCGAACTTTTTGAGGATTTTGTCTTTTTGGGAATGTGAAGGTTGTGGGTTCGATTTTTTTTCGGGGAATGAGTTATTTTTATGTCATCGATCTGGTTACAAGACAATGTACCGGAAATTGGTTGGTGTTTAGGACAGAGTGGCTTAACATTAAGTCCATTTAACCTATATTGCTATATGTGGGATACAGCATGATGCTATTTAATTTAATTTTTTATTGCATATTTTTGGGCATTAATATTGTATTTTTGTATCGCGTTTTGATCTTATAACTTATATTGATAGTCCATGGTCTAAGCAATTGTAGCAGTTATATATATATATATATATATATATATATATATATATATATATATATATATATATATATATATATATATATATATATATATATATAATATATCTCAAGTGGTTTTTTTACAAGCAGTTATTATAAAAAGACATATTTTAGAATAGAATACAATATAATAGAAATTAAATTTACTTCAAATTATTTTATTTTTTGAATGTAATATGATCGACTAAAAGAAACTTACTCAATTCCTTCTGTGCTTTTTACAGAAGGAATTAACATTACCCAAGAACTTATCACAAACCCGTTGCTTTGATTTTATTGTTAGCGATTTCTTCGTGAAGTTTAGATATCCCTTGAGCGTTCAGCAAATATCTTCCGGTTTAGGCCTGGACGATCTACTGAATAATGGGTAGAAAATAGAAAATAAAGCTGTCGTGGCTCTGTTGAGATGTCTGGTGACAAGATAGATGGTTGTAGATTGAATTTTAAAAGAGAAAATTTGAATTATTAAAGAGCAAAAAACACTACGTATGAGAAATTTGTAAAATTAAACATAAAACCATTTTACAATATCAATTGAGATAAGAGTTATTATATTACATTTTTTTATTGACTTCATGCTACATTCCGCACATGGCAGTGTAGCCTGCAGGCAGAGGTAGCCTGGGAATCCATTAAGATACTTCCGCTCCCTACTTTTACCTGTTGACTGTTGTGAGTTTGATTCCCTCTCGAGAGAATGATTTATTTTAATTTTCTCAATCTGGTAATAAGGTTAAGCGTGACCTTGAGTTCCGCCGCTCAATACGCAATATATCAAAAGTAATACCGAAAGTGTGGAACAGAATGTCTTAACACAAGACTCCCTCTACCTTCCCTACTATGAGTGAGATACAACGTGAAGCTAAAAATGGTGAAACATAAACAATATGTATTTATAAATACATTATATAATAAACTTCTCTCAATCTAACCATCCCACTGCAGAAAATGTTCAATAAAAAGAAAAATCTATAATGTATATCCAATTTTTTATACAACCTCATCTAATATATTATAAAAACACGACAAAATACATACTCGTACACTGTCTCCAAAACTCCGAAAGCTTTTAAAGAGCTTACCAGGACACGTTTAGTACACAAACTGCTATACAGGTTGATTTACAATTTTCCCATCTACAACATAATCCAAGTATTCGATGTATGGAAACGGGGCGGTAGCGTTATATTGAATGCATCCATTTTAAGGGGATGGCGACAAAATTGCGTTTAAACTATGAATGTACTAGTATAAATAGAGTTGGCTGTCTCGAATTGTTCTAGTGTGATAGGGCAGTGTTTTTTTGGTTCACGTTGTATCCAGCACACATCAGGGTAGGCAGAGAGAACCTGTGAGAGAACCCAGTGTTAAAAAGTCTTTGAAAGATACTCCGTTCACATTAAGACACCTTCGTTCCCTTGAGACACGGCATGTTGAATTACGAAACTCAACTTAAGGGTAGACACAGATAACCTAGTCTCAAGACGCTTATTTTTGCGTTCAACAAACAAGTTCGAGATACTTAATAAAATGAAGAAATGAAAATAGTTCATACTCGCATTGGAAATCGCACCCACAATCGTTGTGTTCACAGTTAGACGCCGCGCCATTTCAGTGCGCCAAGATGAATGTTCTTGTTCCAACGCTAAATATAACCCCAAATGAGCATCGAACCCAAACCTATCTTGTAATATGGATAAACTGTAGTTATTTTTTTAATAATTTAATTTTTAAATCAAAATTGTAGCAATTCCGTCAAAACATCAACAGTTTACAGAATGCGGGATCAACTGAGAGAATATTATTTTCAAAGAGCTTTATGTTTCGGGTTCTGCACCTAAAAAGAAAAATCGGTTAAGGGCGACTCGCTCAGCGAGGCTTCCGTACCATTTTCAGGACTGTAGGTCAAACGCTATGTATAACAGTTTACACACTTAAGGCCGTTTTGTTTGTAGGAGTACAAGCGTGCGACTGTAAGCACGACGGTTGTGGGTTGGAATTCCATCCGGGGGAATGGAATATTTAACAACCATTTCTTCACTCTGGTAACGAGTGTGTGACCATAACGCGTCAAGTTTCGCCACTTATTACGCAATTCCTCCTGAATTCGGCGGAAAGTAGGACACGGAAATGTCTAAATAGGTATGGACTGTCTTAACAGTAGGTTCCTAGTTTTCTTTTGTGTACCCTGCTATGTACAGAATACAGCGTAAAACCAAAAAAATATATTAGTTCATTTCATACAAAATAAATGCATCTCAAACTAATATTCTATAAGTAAACTTTTATAAGTCACGTTCTTGTCGACCCATAATCACGAAACTAGTAAACGAAACTAGTAAACCTCGGTATGCGAATTCAACTCGCACTTGACGAGATTTTTTAATTATAAATTTTATGAAATACTTGAACGTGATATTTAATACTCTTACTCTCTACTCTTTGACCTCTTTGAAAGGGTCCTAGCAAATAACTGATAAAAACGATATTGCAATCGCATGAGAGATTTAGAAACAAATACTATGGTACATTTTACGGTGAATTTATATATAATTTCAAATACGGTTTCAGTTTTAAGTAAATATCTCAATATTTGTGTCTTCACAATATAAATATTGTAAGGTTAGACCAAAATCTTGTAGTCTTTGGGATATTTGGTTTTGATATCAATTCTATTTCGAAAAACTCCAGTCATAATTCAAATATTTCTTTCGTTTTAAGGATTTTGATTCCATTTGATGAAATGAAATACGTGGTTATGTGCATATCGGTCATTTGGTGTGACCATAACGTAATTGACCTTTGTATGAACGTATCAAACATGTAAATGATTAAATATTTCCTCGAAAATTCGGCGGAAAGTGGAGAAGGTAAAGTCTTAATGGGAAAGGAGTGTCTTAATACTAGCTTCCCAGGTTTCGTCTGCGTACTCTGCTAAATGTGAGATACACCGTGAAGCTAAAAAAATATGTTTCAAGCGATATATTAATGTACGCTGTTAGTCTATTTACATATATATATTGCATCCTGCCATATTCTATAAATGTACTATAGCGTAAAACACGATTGTCGCGAGATTGATTCTTCGTTGGAAGAATTAATCGTTTTATATAAAAAAAACGGTGTTGAGATCCACCTCTCAAATTGCAAGACCTTACCGGCAAAATGCAAGTTCCCAGACCGGGCACCAAAATTGGTGGAAAGGAAAATCTCGCAAAATTAAAGTTTTTAAATGCAAAAAAAACAATATGATAATACCTACAATTGTCGTTCCAGTAGAAAAATTCAAAATAAAATTTAACGCCAGGAAGTAAAAAGCGGTCGAGATGTAATTAGACAGGTGGTACCGACGCGTAGCTCGTTAGTGGCACGCGTTGAAAAAATATAACGAACAAAAGGACAAGCTTAAAATGGGATATTTTATTATATATAATATTCCGGTTTATTATCAAATTGTCACTCCGATTACATCCAATTAAATTATTTTATTTAATCTAGTGTGTTGTGACAATTGGTGTTTTTTTTTTGGTTCCTGCAATATCCAGCATATATCCGATTAGGCCGAGGGTATCAAGTATATAGGTATATAGGTAGATTTTTTTTTTTGATTAATACTATATAGTATTAATCAAAAAAAAAATCTAAGTTAATATATAGTATCAAGACACTGCGAAACTTAACCTCGCTCTATGTAGCTACTAGAGCGAGGAGCAAACAAGTTATATCACCAAGTGAAAATCCAACTCACAACCGTCGCGCTTCGGATGCTGTTAGAGAGAGACAGACTTCGGAGAGACATTATTATATAATGAAAGTATTCTTGCGAATTCTATGAGATTCACTTTCCAGTGAATCTCATAGAACTCGCAAATCTGAATTACGATTTCAGTTCGGAGGACAACGAAATTTCGTATAATTAATATTTTTATCAAACTAAAATGGCCGACGCAACAAAATGGTAGATTACAATTTTTTGCACAATCCACGTAATATGGACATTAAATAAAGGGTTTGATTTGTTAAACACAATATACGCTGCCGGAGTAGATGGACGTGAAATCGGTGGAGCCGGAAGGATGCCAATGGACTTCTGAACTGAAAAAAGGTAGACTTGTTATATTTGAACTTTTTGATTTGTCTTGGCGAGTACTGTCATGCTAAATAATATATAGTCTAAAGATAAAGTCGGATGGTGGTTAAAGTGACTTTTGGTCTAAGGACGATACTATCGATAGACTCTTTTGGACTCCGCCTGCCCCTGAAGGCCCTGGAGATGGAGATTTACCGGAAATATACAATGCGATATTAATAGAAATAACAGAATATATATACATTGCGACTTTAATAGAAATAACAGAATAAAAAAATAACAAATAAAATGTTAATAAAAATACAATATTTATAAAAATATCAATAAAGCTTTTATACAAAATACAACTTAACTTATTACAATGAAAATATTTTTTTAATGGAAATGCAAAAACTGGTAGCGCATATTAAAAAACAAAGAATTTAAAGTAAACAAATTTCTTGCGCTATATGAGAGTCATTTTGCATTTTCATGAAATTATTATTTCCATTTTAGTACAACTTATGTTTTGTTAATAAAAGTTTTTATTTTTTTAAAGATTTTTTTTACAATATTTTTTTTTAGTTTGTATAACGTAAGAAGAGACAACCTAGTGCTAAACTATTCTATATCCAACTTCCCGCCCAAATTCAAGATATTGCATGTTGAATAACGTAACATAACGCCGCGCAGTCTCGCTCACATTCACAACAATCGCTCAATCAATTATTGTCATTAATTTAATTCACAGTTATAGTTCTAATTTAGTTTAAGATTGATTGATAGTAAAGACGACAAGCTATTGGCGTTGCTAATCTCTACTAAGCATTAATGACGGATTGTTCTAGATAATTTAATATAGCACTGTATGTACACTGTATATATATATATATATATATATATATATATATATATATATATATATATATATATATATATATATATATATATATATATATATATATATATATATATATATATATATATATATATATTTTATATATTT
>DWLH01000212.1:0-27787 GCA_018249795.1 Heliconius telesiphe telesiphe | reverse complement strand
TATAGGTAGATATATAAACAATTGTATACGTCATATAATAATTCAAATTGTGTGACCACAGGATATTAGGACCCTGGACAATGTTTCCAGATACGACAATGGCCATAACTAAAAAGTATTTTACTCGTATCCAACTTTGTTAATTATTTATTTTTGTTATAAATGTAATATCTAATGATATTACCAATTCAATGAACTATACTTTTTATTCAACAATATTTCTTTTATCAAGGAATGCATCACTTCTTGCTCGCGTATCGAGCAGGAGAGATTAGTTTACTTAGCTCTTTTTTTTTTGTAAATTCTTAATTGATAAATAATTAAAAATAATGAAACGGATTCTCTCGGACTCTTTCATACTAGCGCAGTCGGCAGGATAATTAAAAAAGTAAGTTAATTTAAAAATGTATATCGAATTCACACAATCATTAGAACTCACGCGAGTGACAATTCTGTGTAATCTGAAAGTCGTATCTGAAATGTTTATGTTAGTAATTTAGTTTATCTAGAGTTGCTTCCTATATTTCTCTAAGCACTTTTAAATTATTTCCAAAAACTCCCTTTCCTCTTTCTCCAAAAACTAGTTCACAGTAGTTAGCAAAATTGGCAAGAATACACACGCAATTTTTTTACTCTAACAACCTAGATCGATTAAAAATACAAAAACATTTTTCTTATATAATTTAAAAAAATATTTCTAAAATTTTTTTGAAAGTTTGCGCGTTATTGAGGAAAAGCAGGACGCTTTTGATCAATTTCTCTCTTCTTTTTTCTTTAAATGCTTCTTTAACTCTATCTAGAATTGACGCATAGTATTCTCTGATTATGACAACTTTCATCTTTATGTTCCGTCAAAAAGTTTTCTTTTTACTTTGATAAAAATAAAATAAAAAAAATCTGTACTATCTAAAAAGAATAATAGCAAAACTTAAATAAAATTATTAAAAAATCATAATAAACTTATTATATAGGATTTTTTTGAATTTGAATTTTAATCGTTACTTTAAAATTTGTTGAATGCTCTATTTACTTATAAAATAGTCAATTCCAGGTGTCTCTTGTTATTTAATGATTGGGTAACTGAAGGAATTCTTAAAAGTAGACAAGAAATATATGGATCTATTCTATGGAAACATAAATACAAAAAATCATATAATAATTATAATTATTAAAATCTTCTAATGAATTATGAATTCAAATGAAAAATTACCAATGGCCTAACCAGCTCCGATCAAGCCGCTTCCTGTGTATTTTATGGTTGAAGAAACTCAAACGTTTTTTCAACCATAAAGCACTGCCGTATCATCCATTTCTAAAATCATTTTGGCGTATTTTCGTGCCCCTATTTGAACTTCTAGATAGATTTAGAACTTTTAAATTATCGTCTTCCAGTAAGGTATAAGCACACACCAGAACCTCAACATTTTAATTTTATATGTCATATATCTTTAGAGTTATGCGTAGGCAAAGTTTCACTACTCTCACTCACTCACTCACTCAATTATTCATTCATTATCAAATTGAACTAGTACTTTCCATAAACCTAGAGATCTGATTTTTTGTTTTAAATTTTTGAAATTGGTACAGGGACTCTTCTTTTAATGTACAAAAATTGAAGGCCTGGAGTATCTGATGAAGAAACCTAAGAGCTCGGCTAAGCTATGGGAGAAATAGAAACGGCACATTAACAAAAGCTATTCAGTGTGATAGGCCTCTTCAATAGATGTACCTTAATATGCCAATTACCACACGCCATGTCTTATTTAGTTGTCATTAATAACTACTCTGATTTATAGAACTAAAAGCTCTGCTAAACTTATCAAGTAAGAATTAGATTTCTACAAAAAGAAGTGAAATCTCACCAAAAGCCAGCCAAGTTTCGATGAAGCTGTTTGTTTCTGTATAAAAAGTAATTAAATTTATAGGTAAAGCCAAGCCAACGGCCAAGGCACATAAAATTTAACTTTATTTTTTTTGATATTTTTTTGGTGGGACAGTCAATTTACTGAGTCAGTTGACTGATTGTTCTACACTTCATACAAAGTAATTATTTAATTAAGAAAAACACAGTAACAGAAACATTAAAAATAACTCAGGGTTTCATTGCAGAGTTAACAGTCGGGACCTACAACTAACTGTTAATCCTAATGAATCACTGAGCTTGTTTTTTTATTTATAATTATTTTGGTTTTTTATAATTATTTTTTAATTAGTATTACGGTAATGATAATCAATTATTATCAATCATAATATATATTTTCGAAATCCTTGTATTGAGCCCTTTAATTTGATATCCATGTTGAGATATTTGAAAAAAAAATTTTTTTGCAAGTATAAGTGCGCCGCACCGCCCCCATGTTTCATTTTTTTTAACGTTACTTATTTAAGGACACTTGGGCTGTAAAAATAAATCTTATGATATATGAATTATGTAAATGCGTTCAGCGGTTCTTAATATATGAAGTCATAAAAAAATACTTATTTAGAAAACGTATAAAAATTTAAATGTAGCGGGACTCGAACCCGCGCCTGGTCGGTTTCCAGGAGGCGCAGGTTCGAGTCCCGCTACGTTGAAATGTTTATACGTTTTCTATATAAGTATTTTTTATTCTTAAGTGTGGAATAACATTTTATAAAATGTCATAAAAAAATATTCCATACATACATGCATCATACGCGCGAAAACATAGCCCATACTTAGCAGTCGGGAAAAAGGACAATCTGTGGCTTAAAATAACTCACAAATAAAAAAATATATTAAAGATTTTATTGCCTTCTACTGTAATGTTGAAGTCATACATCTTGATAAATAATCAATTTTCAAGTTTCTCAATAAAAATATATTACGGGTTGTTTTGTTAAAATTCAAATCAATAATAGGGTTTTTTTTATATTACAATAATTTATTTCCTATAAAAAGTGTGTTTGCCAATTATAAGGTGATTAACTTATATAGATATACTTTTTTTGAACTGGCAATTTTTTTCGTTATTACAAGTACATTTCATTACCACTGATAAGAATTTCATCATCAACATAACAAATATTAATTAAAGATATCTAAGAATGGCTTAAGACTAGAATAGAGTAAATGTTACTATTTGTTAACACGTGAGAAGGTACGCCGCATAAATTTACACGAGTATGCTTGATTTATATATCATCAGATTGTAATCTCATTACCTGACTACCTTTATTAAATTAAAACTAATTCAAATCAGCTTCACGCTGTATCCCGCACACGGCAGGGTAGGCAGAGGGAACCTAGTGTTAAGACACTCCGTTCCTCACTTTCCGCCGAATTCTGGAGGCATTGCGTGTTGAGTGGCGAAACTCACCGCCGCGCTTTGCCTCGACACCAGAGTGAAGAAATGTAAATATACATTTAAATAAATATTGCATTTCCTCGTGCGGGGATCGAACCTACAACCAGTCGCGTTTACAGTCACACTTTGTGCTTCTGCGCTACGACTGGCCTGAATATAATTATTATACAGTTATTAGGGTATATTAGATAGTGATCTGATCTGAAAAGATTTTAAAAAAATATAATGCCTTCCTTAGACGATAATAAATGTAAATACAATACAAGCACATGTGTGTATAGTGTAGCCACAGTACTTACCTAAAATAAAAAATAAATCTATTGTGTATGTGTACTTCACACGCACGCAAGAAGTTATGTGTACTTTTTTGGCGTAAAAAGATATAAATATTTTTTAAATTTTATATCTTTTGCTACGTACAACATGATTGTCTGTTGTTTTGTCGGAATAAATAATATTCGTATACTCGTATTCATCATAGTAAATTATAGTAGTTTATTATATTATATTATATTATATTATATTATATTATATTATATTATATTATATTATATTATATTATATTATATTATATTATAGTAGTATTACAATTAATAGGCAATTTATAATTGTAAAATTGTTACTGTATTTTTAAATTATAGTGTTTTCTGCAATAATTACAAAGTGGTTTTTTATCATTCACATACTTAGAACCTAACTTAGCTTCACGCTGTATCCCTAACGAGGTAGTTAGGAGACCCAAACGCTACGGTGTCTACATACCTCTTTCGCCTCTTCCACTGTCATCAACCTCTTCATACATGCCCTCCGGGGGTCTACATGCTTGTACGTGACCTTCCTCTAGTATCTTTGATACTGTCGAAGGTCAACCGAGGTCTCTCCCTACCTCTCTTATTACTCACTTTTCCATCCTAAATCTTTTTTTGCCATTCTTTCATCACTCATTCGTTCGAAGTACCCAAACCAGGTGAGCATGTTCTTCTTCATTCTCACCGTGACATTCTCGCTAGCACCTGCCGTTCTGTGTATCTGTTAATTGTGAATTCGATCAGCTAAGCTAACTACGCATATCCTACGAAGAGATTGCATCTCCACGGCATCATCTTTCTTTTATTCTTCTTCTGTAATACTCTCGTTTCGCCGGCGTATAACAGCGTTGGTACCAACGCTGCATTGTGTACGGCCAAATATGCAGCTGTGCTGACGTTTCGCTGTCTCATTAATGCAGCTAAATCACCATTAACTCCATTACCAGCAATAATACGCCTTGCCACATCTATTTCGTATTTTCCATCTCTAGTAAACATATTTACCAGATATACCACTACATTAATTTGTTTTACTATCTATTTACGCTGATCTTGTATTCCGTCCTTTCTTGCTTTCTTGCAAATATCAGAGTTTTTTTAGCTTTACGCTGTTTTATTTTCTGCGCACAGCAGGGTAAGCGGAGAGAACCTAGCGTTAAGACTCTCCGTTCCCCATGTATTATTACATCATATATTATTTTACAATTTAGTTTTTGTTTAAATTTTTGATATTGGTCCACAAGCGACGGAGAAACATAAAAAAAATAGTTAACTAGAATAGAACCTCCTCCTTTGAAAACATAATTCGGTTAAATAGAATGTACTTGAAAACCTCCAACTCGAAGATAAAATTTTTTTTAGACTGACTTGCCCGCTATCTTAATACATCATGAGACCGAACAAGAGAGAGAACAGGGCAATGCAGGGAAGCCTAGGCGAGGTGAGCCAAAACCGGTGAATTTAGACTACTACCATAATATAATATGCTAAAATATACAAAATAAACATACAATAATTATTATCTGTATACAGATAAGAAAAAAATTATATCATTTAAACGGTGTTTGACTGAGATATTGAATAGTTAATTATATAATTACACATATGATAATATACCAGTAAAATATATTAAATCTGTAGTTGGTAGACGCGTTGAAAATTATTTTTATAAAGAAATGTTTCAAAGAGATGCTGCTAAGAAAAACGGACACACCTATCTACAATGGATTTTTGCGTTATTGGGTACGCATCTATATGTATATACTAATATTATAAAGGAAGTGAAGAGGTGTTTGTTTGGTGAAACATGCTGACTGGTACGAGTTGAAAATGTCATTTTGTATTTGATATCTAGTTCAATTATGCAAGCATCACGTAATATTTTTTTATTTAGTCATTTTAGTAGTTCATTAAGCTTTAAAAGAGGAGGAAGAGGTAAAAGCTAGTTCACGCCATAAAATTCTATTATACATAATATTTATAATACTATAAAACTGAATTTAAAAACACATAATTTCCCCTCCGCCACGACTGGTCTCTTTTTTTGACTATTTAAAATTATATTATTTATTTATTACTACTTTCGGCTTCGCCCGTTTGTATTACCCAATTATTTATTTTACCACCTGAATTAACAATTGAAATAAAACACTGAATATTAGGTTAGTTTGCCAAAATACATAAGTAAAAACTGCATTTAAATAGATTATGCATTTTCTGAGATAAGCTAGAACAGAAAAACAGACAAAAATGTAAAAAATCTATGTTTTGAGTTCGAGTCTCTTTTATATTAATAATCTCCAGTATAAGATTTTTTCGTATATATTCCCTGAACTGACAGCGATGAGTTACAACCTTACTACAAGTATAGATTTCTTATATATTTTTTTTGGTAATGCAATTTTTTCCTGTGACTTTTACTAAGTGACAAACTGCGTGTTATTGTAATTATCTATATTCAGTTTAAGACTAGATAGTCTGTACTATAAAAAAAATGCAAAAAATAACTAAAAACGAAAAAAGAAGCACGATAATAATACTATGAATGTATATATTTCGCATGCGGTTTCAAACGTTAAGAAGATAACAAAATATTGTATGAATGTCATACAATATTTTGTATGACATTATACTTTCAAATCATTATTTTTAAGCAGTTTCTTTTATAATATTATATTTTTTGTTATGGTCTTTTTTCTTGCTATCATTTGATATTCTTGTTGTTATAGTAACAAAAAAATATTTATTTATTATGACAAATTAAAGGATAGCCCCATGTAAATATCCTTATTTTAATTCTTTTTACCCTCCTTTTTTACACAGTTAGGTACAATATAAATGTTCTTTAAAGTTTTGAAACCTGATGTTATAAGTTTATTGGGACTGTCGCCTTATCATTAATCCCGGTGTTTATTGCCAGAATCTGCCTTCCTACGAAGCCTCTTTCCTTTTTCAGAAATTTGTTAATTAGTTCTCATGTTCTGTGTTACGACATCTAGACATTGCGCGTTCCTGGGAGTCTAACTGATATCGTTATGCTCTTTTTCTGTGGTGTAACAATCTAATATTTTACTTTGTCCTAGGAAGTCGAAAATTATCTAATGTGATTTAATTTAAATCACACAACAAAAAGCGAAGAGGAGAAAGAAAAAATATCGCTTATAACTAGTTCTTCAAGGAACAACTTTTAAAGTTGCGTTTTTCAAAAATTGTGACATTTTTGATGAAATTACTTATATAGTAGAATATTCTAAGACTAATTCTAATCTATCTAAGTTATATATTTTTATTTAAAGCCAATTGTACAATGCTGGTTTACGGCTTGGAGAGTGGATGGATTTCTCCTATCACTGCATTGCTTCAGTCAGAAGCTTCTCCAGTGGGATATCCAGTGACCGATGGTGAACTCTCTTGGGTAGCGAGTGTTTTGAGTATGACAGCTACTTTTGGCGTCATTACTTACTCCTATATCGCTGATCGATACGGAAGAAAGATTGGTGTAATCATCATTGCCTTTTTGGAAGGGGTGAGCGGAATTATAACATGAAAATGAGATCATATTTTTTTTAAATAAATATATTTTGTATTTTTTTATAAATATAAATTTTGTAATAAATATATTTTGTACTTTTTGCAGGTTTCTTGGATGATACGACTCTTCCATTCTTCAGCAACTCTTCTCATTGTAGCAAGAGTCTTTGCTGGCTTAGCAGCTGGAGGGTGTTTTACTATTAACCCAATGTACGTGAAAGAAATAAGCCAAGAAAATTTAACTGGAATTCTAGGAACTTTTCCAATGCTCATGTACACTACAGGAATATTTCTAATGTATGTTATTGGGGCGTATTTAGATTATAAGACTGTTATTATAATAGTCACGATATTACCAATAATGACTATTATCGCGATGATCAAAGCTCCTGAATCTCCTGCTTTCTTGGTGAAACAAGATAAAATTGACGTAAGTTTTATGTAATAAGCTTTCTTTCTATTCCACTTTTATTTTCTAATAAAAAATGAGACTGATTAATAATGCCAAACGTAGCAATCTATTAAAAGAACTAAAAAAATATGTACTTCTACTTAAATTATGAAATTTAAAAAATCTGATTGATGAGTGAAGAATAGCTTTATTTTATAGTGTTTATGTTCGTTCATAAGTCAACACCTAAACGTCAGTGAAAGTTTATAATTTAAAATATCCATTTGACTACTTTAAATTAGTGCTGGTTATTTTTTAAAGTAATTTAATTTATAGACATCAAAACAATAAATAATCTGATGTCCAAGTTTATTACTAATTAGACTACTTACTTTTAAATAGCAGTAAATATGGAAAAATACTTAAAAGCAACGATAGTAAAATAAGTGGAAATGAACGACTTATTTCATAGCAAAGGAAAAACTATTTATAGTTTTATTAGTAATTTATAACCAATTACGATAAATTGATTACCTAAATATCATAATATTTTTTTGTGTACTAAACATACATAACAGTTGCATGAAAGATTTATTTTATTTATTGACTTAAGATTTCATGTGTGAAAGCACAACAAAAATCACGAGCTAATATTAAAGACTAGCGGCCCACTCTGTTATATAATGGAGAAATTTTAATTTCAAAAGTGCTAAAGTTTCAGAGGCGTATAACATGAAGAAGAATGAAATGTTCTATTCTGAAGTTTAAATGTTACTTTACAGAAAGCCCGAGAAACAGTGGCGTTTTTGCGAGGCCTTGATAAGGATGACGCGATAGTGCAGAAAATTGTTGATAGTATGATTAACGAAGAAATACGTTTCAAATCACTACCAAATATTACTTTTTTGAATATTTGTGAGTATATTCATACAATGTAAAAGGGTACATTAGTTAGCTTATGATTTTATCAAATGTATATGGTTAACGGTATTTTTATTAAAAATCTTTTCATACTGAGAACGGAAAAAATACTGTTTAACGGCGCACAAACAAAATTGTTACTAATAATCATCACGTATAATATCAGATTTTATAGCATTACTTTATTTTCAGTGAAGAACAATTGCTGGCGTCGCGGCTTCGTCCTCATAATGTGCGCTTTTACATTTTTCGAATTTAACGGAGCTTTCGTGATTGTTACTTTTGCGTCTAAAATGCTGGCGTCAACTGGAATTCAGTTTGATATCAGTCCTGAGGTGCAGTCACTAAGCTTCCCTATTGTGATGATCATCGCATCATTGGGCTTGGCGTCTTGCGTTGAGAGATGTGGGAGAAAGGTGAGAAAAAATTGTTAGGGCAATTTATATGTAGACATTTTTAATTAGGGAGGTGATTATTTGCTTTAACAATATAACTATACACACCAGAAAGTAAAATATTTTTATCTACTATTAATTACTTCGATTATAACATATTAATATTTCCATAAGTATATTTTAGTGTCCAGTTCACGACACTTAAGCAAAGCTTTGCATTTGTGTGAGAGATCACATATATATATATGTATATATATATATATATATATATATATATATATATATATATATATATATATATATATATATATATATAGGGCCCAGGTTCGGCCTCATATGGAGTACTGTTCTCATCTCTGGACTGGTGCACCCCAGTATCAGCTTGAACCATTTGATCGCATACACTGTAGAGCCATTCGAATCATTGGGGACCCAATGATCTGTGAAAGGCTTGACACTTTGGCTTTGCGTAGAAACGTCTCCTCGCTGTGCGTCCTCTACCGCATTTATCATGGGGAGTGTTCTGAACTATTGGACCTGTTACCTGCCGCCGAATATCCTAGCCGCACAGTACGACACAAGCCACTACTGTGCGGTTTTGTAGAAACTTCCTTCCAGGCGCCACGGAATTATATGACATGGGTACCTTCAAAAAGCGCGTTTATCGCCACCTTAAAGGCCGGCAACGCACCTGTAGCTCCTCTGGTGTTGCACGGGGTCGTGAATGGCGGTAATCACTTACCATCAGGTGATCCGAACGCTCGTTTGCCCTGTCCTTTTCCATAAAAAAAAGAAAAGATTTATTAAGGATTGAATGGAAGGGATTAATCGATTGGAAGGGATTAAGGAAAGATAAAGTTTATTATACGGTGAGAATGAAGAAGAACGTGCCCAGCTGGTTTGGGCACGTCGAACGAATGAGTGATGAAAGAATGGCATAAAAGATTTATAATGGAAAAGTGAGTGGTAAGAGAGGTAGGGGGAGACCTCGGTTGACCTCCGGAAAACACATTATCAAAGACACTGGAGGAAGGTCACGTAAAAAGCATGAGGATCCCCCGGAGGGGCATGTATAAAGAGGTTGATGACAGTGGGCTCGCCCACATATTTACCTCTTTCGCCTCGGCGAAAGAGGTAAATATGTAGAGACCGTAGCGTTGGCGCTTCGTTCTCTCTGACTACCCCTTTAGGGATAAAGTGTGAAGTAAAGTTTATTATTAGAAATTAAAAAAAATTATAAAACAAAATATTTAAACACTTGTATACCGGACATGATCCTCATAATTTTCACTTTCGCCTGTTGTATCGTTTGTGTTGATAATGAATCGTCCTCTTATATCATCAAGAACAGCGTTGTGTCGACCATTTTTTTGTTCTTTATTCACTGCGTGGTCAATGGTCATATATCTTTTTCCATTGTTGTACAGTGATAGTGCTAGTGAACTTTATTTTTCGAATAACGTCTACGTTTTTTTACCGAAATTGAAATGAAATCGATATGAGTATTTTCATATAATAAAACTAAACTTTCGCGCTCAACTTTCGAGACTCAGCGCCGCACTTTGCGTGGGAAATGTATATGGTGTAATCATTTGTTTGAGTGGGGGTCGATCCACAACCATTCCGTTTATTTTTTTTATGGAAACCACAAGACAAACTAATGTACGGGTCACCTGGTGGTAAGCGTTCATTTATATATTTTTTTTCAGCCTCTTCTAATAATAGCTTACTCACTCACTGTGTTAGCTATGTTCTCCTTGGCAATTATGATTATAGTTCAAGTAAATTATGGTAATGTACCAGGGTGGATGCCTGTAATTGCTCTCATAGTAACAGTGGCCATGTGTAGTGGGGGCACTGCACCTTTAATTTATATTGTTATGACAGAAATGTTTAATTTTCAGGTAAGTCATTTTATAATATTTATATATTACAAATATGTGAGTATAGTAAATACTAAATATTTAAAATACTTATGATATCTGGACATTTAGAATAAATATTTTCGTCAAGTTTGTATCTAGATAAAAAAAATATTATAGAAATCAAGTCAAATAAGCTATACGGTGACAAGTTTTATTCTTATATTTTGTTATATACTAATTTACTATTATAAATATGTCCAATTTAAATGAACAAGGATCAAATCCTGTAGCATGAAGCCCACTCATCGGGCATGTATGAAGAGGTTTATGATAGTATATAAGGCGAAAGACATATGCATAGAACGAAGCGATTGACGGATAAAGCATGAAGAAAAAAAATACTTTAAAATAAAAATAATAAAAACAGAAGATTCTTTTACATTTGTTGACTATTTAAAATCCATTGTCTTTGAAGTAAATTTTCGACGGAGATCATTGTTTCGCTTTTGTTCGGTGTTCGGTATTTAATACTTTGTTATTTAGGCTGGAACTATGGACTATTTATTACGAATTGAATTATTTAAAAAAAAATAATGATATTCTTTTCAGATTCGAGCCAAAGTGATGGGCGTTGTTGTGACATACTCATGGTTTTTGACTTTTCTGTCACAAATTACATACACTACAATAGCAAACGCATTTGGAGAGTCCGCCCCATATATATTGTATGGAAGTGTAAACCTTGGAGCTGTATTTTTTGTAATATTCTTTTTACCTGAGACTAGAGGAAAGACTGAGGATGAAATATTTAAGAATGTGAAGAAGAATGAAAATTCAATTACAGCTTAAAGAAGTTTTCAGAAGATTATATGAAAATAATGAAATTACAGAGTTTAACAGGCTTACAAAATTTGATCTATAGAAGGTCTATTTTACAAGTGTGTCAAGTAGTTTTATTTATCGCTTTTTACTTAAATTTGACTCACGGAATAAAACGCGTTATATCTTTTTTACTGAAGCAGGGAAATGTAACTGACCAATCATCGTGTTTACAGTCAGACGCTGTTTCACTGATACACTATGGCTTTAACACTAACGAATATTATTTGAAACAGAATACTAATAATATATTTAAATTTGTTACTTGCTTACATAATAAAAATAGGGTATAAATAATTCAGACAATCACCAGAAATATGTTTAAGACCCTGAGCCTAAGCACCAAATATATTAAATAACTTGAAAAAAAAAAATTGTTGACTTTATAGAAAGGGTCATGAAGTATATCATATTACGATCCAAAAAAAATAAATAAGCATTGTAATAATTGCACACATTGTGCAAATATTCTTGTTGTTTTTCAAAACAGGTAAATGGTCACCAAATAATGTCTTATACAAAAAATATATTTCTATGAAAAAACATTACTCCAAATTACATCGACGTTATCCAAAATAAATAAATTGTTCATTTGTTAATGCAATAATTTAAAATGAAAATAAAACATATTTTAATTTTGCTTGTGATGTTTTTATTTTACACCAATATTAAGGCCGTGGTAGTGCAAGGGCACAAGGAACTACCCGGCGTTGAGTGTGTGAGTGGGGAACTTTCATCAACGGTAGGTTTCTTCTGCCTTTTTAATATTAAGACTGAAACACCTATTGTATTTGGTTATATTATCAAAATTAAAAAATGTCATATAACAATAAACAAGTGACGTATGTTTGGCAACCCCAGTATATTATTTGGTATTTAAAAAATGTTCTAGCGATCGTTAGCTTTTACAGCCCAGCAAGAATTACCAAATTAAAACTCATGACATAAAATATTGTTGACATCTATTTAATATATGATATTTAGTAGTTAATTTTAAAGGCGTCCATATATTTTTATGTTATTTTAGGAAACGTAATTTGGTGACCATTTGCATTTATCCATTTTGGTAAACGTTTCGAATTTTATTGGTACATTATTGGGCGGCGTTTAAGCATAAGCCATAAACATGCACTTGTTGTGGATATATCACACCAAAGAACTGATATTGGATCAGTAATGACATTTGTTTTTAATTTTATATCATTCAATTGAATCATGTGCACCTTTTTCCCTAGAGACAAAGGCAAAGTAACGTGTGCTGGTACGTTTGAAAGTTACAACGTGGGGCGTAGGAAAGGAGAGAGAGGATGCATGGTTGGTTGGCCACTTAGACACCAGTCTATTTTGGAGTAAGCACCCAACCATAGGCACCAGCCCACCCCAGATTTTTTACAAGCAAAATATTTGGGCAAATAAATTAATAAAACACATTTACACAAAAAGATAGGTTTCAATTTAAAGTCAAAAAGTAAATAGATTATTTTAAATGTAGAATTTCAAAAATAATTTAATCTGTAATTAAACACAACTGTTTGTATATAATATTTAAAGCCACGACATTCTTCTACATCAATTTCTATTATAAAAATGTGCATAGCTACAACAAAAATAACAAAAGGTCACTTTATCTTCACGTTTATTAATGTACTTCAGTATATTAATAAACGTGAACTTTATGCTTTTATAATTAGGAAAATAGTGGCTTTTATTCATGACTATTCAAAGTAACAGTTACCTTTAAATTATTTTATATTTCCTATTGAGGATACAGGAAACTATATAGCACTCGAAGAAATTTACATTTTTGAGGCCGCTGATATGGGGTAATGTAAAATGTGACGCTGATTTCAGGGTGTCGAAAAATGTCTTAACAATATACTATCTCTTAATGTGCTATAGGCTAAGAAAGGGTCTGGTAAGGACCAAATTCTTTTTTTGTTTCTTTTCTAATCAAAAATTATAGATATATCTTATCTTCTAAAAAACTGCGGGATGCAAGAGAAAGTTTCAAAACCAACATAATATTTATTGTGATTTTTTTAATACAATATTATTTTGTTTATTTTAAGTTTGTCTACATTAGATTTTTAATAGTGTAAGATGCTTAATTAAATTCAATATGTCCTTAGAAAAAAAGTCCTAATAAATACTTTTTTTAATCGAGAATTATTAACATTATGACAAGTACACTTCATAAATTTGTTAGCACCTGTACGATAGGGCACTGTGCATAAAAGTAAGGGCGCTTTGTACGATACGACGTACAATCGACGCCGGCGCAGGTCTAGTGTCAACTATCATTTTTAGAGTTACTACTGCAGCCAAACCACCAAAAGCTTCCTTCTCCGACTGAATGAAACGTTTGATCCCCACTCGAGGAAATTATATATTTATTTCAGTTTATATTTTCATTTCTTTGTTCTGATGTCGAGCCAAAACCGCAACTCAATATGCAATGCCACCAAAATTCTGCGGAAAGTGGGGAACGGAGTGTCTTACCTCTAAGTTCCCTCTCTAGGTACCCTGCTGCAGGATACAAAGTGAAGCTGATTTGATTTATATCACATCAACAGGTTGCATATCTTTCATTATTATATTGTTCTACACATTCATCACCCAAAAGTAGGGTTAAAAGCCAAGAGGAATTAAAGTTTTAGAATACATTTTTAATTATTTTTGCTTAATTTTATCCACTTTCTAGAGTCCAATTGAACTGAAAATCGTTTTTTACACAACTCACCTAATATGAATATCATATAATAGGACTTGATTTATAAAAAGAAATACGCCATGAAAAAAAACATCTAGAGACTGGTGATGGAGATGGAAGTGGCCAAAGGAACTTCAGAACTAAGAAACACAACTCGTTTTTGGATCCGCTTGGTTTGCTTTGGTTTGCACTCTGGTGTTAAGTGGCCTTTTGAGTAAAAGCTTATTTTAAAAAAAGGTTTTTTAATTAATATTCTATTAACGTCACATTACAAGTACAATTGGCGAGGCTTAAGCTTTATTGCTTCAGTGTGAGTGATGTAACAGCATGTACCTTGGGTATAAGTTAAAGATAAATAAATAAAATAAAATATGTATGGCAATACACACAAATAAATAATTATGAATAATACAATCTATATATTTTTAATACCATATTAGTCGAGACGAGTTCATGTATTGACGTCCCGAGTGTCGCAACCGTCGTTTCGTTTATATATTGGGTGCAGACAGAACTCGGAAGGCAACGGTCGAGTCAAAGATTCAAATACTACGGTGCTAATATATATGATAGACATAAAGACTCATACCAAATGTATAATAAATATAATATTGTTAGAAATCGGAAGTGGGTAACGTTTTTAAAAAAAACACGTCAACACACAAAAACACACATCGTCTATATGATTCTAAACTATTTGGAAAGGGATACTATGTAATTGCAATAAGCGATGTGTATCACCTACTAACAATATTTCACACTAGTTTACTTCCAATAGGGGCCGTCATTCACAAGCAACTGCCCCCGATTGACACAATTCCACTGCTTTTATAGTTATTTTCAACCTAAATCTACCCTCTTTTACACGAGTACGCTAACAATATAATACGCATAACAATTCGAAGCCTATGATGACACGATCTTTTAGGATAGAATTTCTTATATAGGCAATATACAGGGTGGAAGAGGCAGCGCTCCTTTTACGGAAACAGCATATAGGGTAAAATATTTCAAACTCATACCTAAAGAAATTAATCAAGATGCCTCGACAGTTTGGACGTAGTATTTTTTTTTCATTTCACGATTTTTATCCATACTTGTATTTTGTGTGACGCGATTACGTATAGATCCCAATAACGTAAAGACTTACTACTACAAAAATACTACTAAAGGTTAAACAATTTTGAACTTTATCGCCAATACCTACGACTCGATTTCGGAATGAGGCGTGTGCGGCGGTGTTGTTTTGATAGGTTTATGTGTGCGTACGTCGTCCTTACAAATGGCGTTTTATTTTAAAACGACAATTTTATTATTTATTTTGTTTGAAAAAATAACTTTTTCGTTTTTGGGAATTTATTTTTTTCTGATTTATATTAGGCTTTTATAGAGTAGTTAAAACTGTGGTTTCATTTAAAGTGGTGCTTGCACTTTCACCCTGTATATGTAGGGGCGACATATATTGTGGATCAAAGTGATCTTTGACCAATATTATATATTATATTGAATGTTGCTTGACGTCACGGAGGCTGGCGTGATGGGCTTATGCGAACTCGAAGTACACTCGCGGTACGTAAGCTTTGCTTATATGGCGTTGGTCATTGACATTTTGTATACCACTTCCATACGATTAGTAGGTGTGTGATGCTATTTTATGTCCCAGCTGCGGTGTATGTAGTAGTGTCCGCCCATCTCATACGGGTGTGTGGTGTTATTTTATGTCCTGGAACTCAGGTGTATGTAGTAGTGTCCGCCTACGGTGGACACGACTGTAGAGTGTGTGCCGTGCGTTTATTTAACATTTCGGCCGCCTTGCGGCACTACCGCAAGTTAGTACCGTTCGTTCCAACGACTTATATTGATCTCACAAATCAATCAACATCACGAATCACCATTCTAATACAATCTTAATATAAACAAGCGTAACAAGTACCTTCAGACTGATCACACACAAACGTCCCGGAGAGTTCAATAAGATTGTTGCAACCGCAGTCTGGTAGAAATTCACGGTGTAGGGGCGGGGCGGTGCCCGTACTCTTTCTTCCTTTTATTATAAGCTTCGAGTTATGACAATGTTATACTGTCGAGTTTCAGTTATTTGAATAAGCTTCTGATGGCAAATATTTTATAAAAGCGATACCTTCTAATGGCATAAATAAAATTCTTAACATTGTTACCTTTGAATCTCTAACAGGTTTTGGGTTCTTCACGATCACAACTATAAACGATTCTAACCACTAGACACATCACGAGCCAAGGCATTATTTATTAAATAATATTTTCAAAGATGTTTGGGATATCAGTTCCAGCGATCACTAAAAGAAGAGCTATATTTTTTTTTATTAGAGATAAAAAAAAACTCTTTTTTGACTACTCAGCTAGAAATACAGCATGAAGCTAAGTTAATAAAAAACTTTTTTTATCAATTTTCGTATACTAGACCATCTTCATAATGTTCAGTTTTGCTGTTTGTATTAGTAATGAATCGTACCGTCAAGAACAGCGTTGTATCCACCAATTTGGTTTTTCTTTTTTTATGGCTTGATCACATACATTTTTCCATTCCTGTAGAGTGTTATAATAGCAACATTATCTTTCACTTTTAATTAATGGAACACAAAATTTTAAAAATCAATAAGTGATGT
Source organism: Heliconius telesiphe telesiphe (assembly GCA_018249795.1). Taxonomy (NCBI): domain Eukaryota; kingdom Metazoa; phylum Arthropoda; class Insecta; order Lepidoptera; family Nymphalidae; genus Heliconius; species Heliconius telesiphe. Next base: position 10,816 of record DWLH01000212.1, on the reverse strand, counting down.
TGTTTTCAGTACGAGAGGCCTCCGCTGGTCATTAAGAAACATCATAAACAAGTGCAGGCCAAGCAAGGGATGCACCGCGCTTAACGATATAGTAGATACGTAGTCGCCGTAAATATTGTTGCAAAGATAAACATTTTATTTATTATTCGTAACAAGTATTACTATTACAGTATGTTCGTTGAATACATTAATATAAGTAAAAATATATAAATCTTATTCGAAATCGTCTCCATTGGCAGTACAGTTGTAGTAACGTTGAAGCCAGTTATCAATAGCAGCACGAACTTATTCTATAGGAAAATTCTTCACTATTAATCGTATGGATTACTTTAAGGACTAAATTATCATGGTCTTTAGAACAAGCCTTGCTTTCTAAAACTGATCATAAATTATAATTTAGTGGATTAAGATCAGGACTAGATGACGATCAGTCTTTAGTTCTATGATATCCAGAACGTTTGTTTCGTGCGATGAGGTCGATTGAGCTTTAAGACCCAAGGTTTTTTTTTTATTTATTGGGGTAAACAAACAGTGCACATACATGTAGATAAAAGAACAGTATAACAAAATATATAAATGTAACACCAACACCGTTAAACATGATATTATTAAGAGGGTTATCTACCTACGCAAGAATGGTATCTTGATTGCTGTCTGAACACCCCACCAAACCATCACTGTAGTCAGATAATTGAATTTTTGATTTTACCACCTTATTCTTTTTAAAAATATCAGCTAAAAAATGACTACAGCTCTCTTATACGCTGTAAATTCTAAAAAATCTTTTAAAATATGCGACATGGTTCTAGATGCTATCTTCATTTGCCGAGATAAAATCTTTTGCTTTTGGGCAGGATTTCTTCTTGCAGGTTTTGACTAGCAGGTTGCTTTGTCGGTATAATAAACGCACACACACTTGTATTGCTTCTATATATTCCTATATGTCAGAATATTAATCCTAATACTCCATAATCGGATCATAATAATATTATTTAATCATCATTATTCTCATCCTTTTAATGACTCGATCTTCCTTCTCCACTACGCTTGACGAGGCGTTATCCACTGCAGAAGGTGTTTATCCCAACGATTATCGGTTTTGTGATAAATATGTACAGCTGTCTGTCATTTTAGTTTACTAAGCTATTGGACTATGTCAATAAGTTTGATATTCTATCTCTGATTGGCTTACCTCGCATAAAATCCGATATTTTGAAGATTTTTTTACATCAAGCGCAGGCCTCTCCATAGCACGTTGAGCGACTTTTGGCTGCCAATCAGTCAAAAAACTGGTGGACCAGCCGAATTGTCAATATCACGTCTCGGTTCATCATAAGTGGTAGGTCGCACACGCTAGAGTCCTTTGTCTTTAGGCTTTGTGTTATCAGCGATGAAAAGATTATTCTATACTATTATGCCGTATTCTGGAGGGATTGCATGGTAAGTGGCAGAACTCAACGCCGCGCTTTGCCTCGACACCAGAGCAAGAATGGAAATATAAATTTAAGTAAATATTTCATCTCCTCGAGTGGGGATCGAATCCACAAGCAGTCGGTTTTACAGTCACACTTTGTGCCGCTGCGCCACGACTCTATACTATTACATTTATCTAATGTTAGCGTACTCAAGTAAAAGAGGGTAGATTTAGGTGGAAAATAACTATAAAAGCAGTGGAATTGTGTCAATCGGGGGCATTCGCTTGTAAGTGGCGGTCCCTATTGGAAGAGAACTAGTGTGAAGTATTGTTAGTAGGTGATACATATCACTTATTGCAATTACATAGTATCTCATTCAAAATAGTTTAGAACCATATAGACGATATGTGTTTTTATAGTGTCTTTTTAAAACGTTAACCGCTTCCGATTTCTAACACTAATCATATAAATTAAGCATTTTACATTTATATATTCTGTGCACTTGCAATATTAAGTACCAATCAACTAAAGGAATAATACATTTTTTGAACATGTTGATAATAATTTTATGTTTTGCCGATCCACTCGTCAATTTTCCTTTAATCCTCGCCAGTTTGTTAAACACACCACAAAGCTGGGTACAGCAGTAGGTAATTGATGTCATACGATTCACAACCGGCGCTGGCAGGCTTCGTGTCAATTATTATTCTGACAGTTACTACCTACTACCAATCTCTTTTAGTCCATCAGACCGCACACTCTTTTTATTTACAACACTAAACCACTGATAAGAATTTCATCATCTTAAAAATATTTACTAAAACTGTTATACATCTTTAATTAATCTGACTCAAGATTGCAATATGTAAATCGTTTATTTCATTTAGTATTATATTATTTAACATTGACTTACGAGTACATTTGCATTAAGACTGAGGTTGATGTTTGAAGTTCAAATTTTAGTGCTAGTTTATTGAACTGCTGTGTATAAAAAAAACAAGCTATTTATATTGAAGCCGTGTGATACCGGCCTTGAATATAGGATCATCCTGGTACTGGCGGTGTCGTAAGAGGCGACTAAAGTACGTGTGGTAGAGTCACGTCGCCAGCAATGGCAACATGCATGGGTAGACTCGACCGGATCATTACTACCCCCGGCATTTAAAACCGGCGTGGAGCGCCACTGCGTTTCTCATCAGGTAATGCCGGGCTATGGCTAGGCCGCCCAACTCACATTAAAGGCCGGCAATGCACCTGTAGCTCCTTTGGTGTTGCACGGGGTCGTGGGCGGCGGTAATCACTTACCATCAGGTGACTCGAGCGCTCGTTTGCCTTGTCTTTTCCAAAAAAATAAAAACAATTGAATAATATTGGAACTCAACGCCATGCTGCATTATACTACAACGGAAAAGTTAAAATGTAATGTAACCCCTCTAATGTGGATCGAACAAGTATCCTATTTGCGAAGTTGGTTTCCTGCCGCTCAACATGCAATATCTGAAATCAAAGGGGCCGTTCAAGTCTTACGTAAGGTGGGGGGTCTAGATGGTGATGACGTAATCACCGGCAGAAGTTATTTATTTTTTACAAATATTGCTATATGCCCAACAGCTATATTTTGTAGACGTTATATAAGTAATCGTTTTATGATATATAACATTAGTTTAATACGTACATTTGGCGGGAATAACACAAAGTTGTTACAGAAATTTAATCTAAGCACTATACTAAAGAAACATTTATTTACATTTTTTTAATTCAACGTACATACACATAAAATAAAACATAAACAAAATAAACATGCAGCAAAATGTATCTCAAATTAATATGTAATTCAAGATCAAGCGAGAAATTCATACTAATATTATTTTTTTCGAAAAGTATGTTTAGTTATTTTTTAATTCTTATACCATTTGAAAATCTAGCAACATTAATTTAAAAATAATTTATATTTTTTACCTGACTATTACCATATCGCCGATCGATCGAAAAATATTCAAAATGTTCAAAATTACAGTATAATTTTGAACATTTTAAATTAGTTACATTGTACTGTTGATAATAATTGAAAATCAGTTATACTATGGGATACCTTTATATGCAATGCTTAAAGCTGTTTCTTTTAACAAAATATGGAATAATATATTCTATAGAGGAGTCACATATTATTTTTATTCTTTCACAATAATACATAATTAAATTCTTTAGAGTTTACTCTGTACTAAGATGGCGGCTCAGTTCTTGCATTTAGGTCTCTGATATATTAATAATATGTGCCATAAAAAATAATCCATATTTGACAATGTATCTATATAAATAATAGTAACACAAAACATAGGAAAGAAAACGAGAAATGGAGTTATAATGCGTTTTTTCGTGGATGAAATATATTAAAAAAATTGGATACAATTATTTGTTTTGAGTATAAAATAGTTGAGGCCAGTCGTGGCGCAGGGCCACAAAGTGTGACTGCAAAATCGACTGGTTGTGGGTACGATCCCCACTCGAGGAGATGAAATATTTATTTACATTTATGTTTTCATTTCTTCGCTCTGGTGTCGAGGCAAAGCGCGGCGTTGAGTTCCGCCACTCAACACGCAATGCCTCCAGAACTTGGCGGAAAGTGGGGAACGGAATGTCTTAACACTAGGTTCCCTCTGCCTACCCTGCTGTGTGCGGAATGCAGCGTGAAGCTGATTTGATTTAATTTGATTTATAAAATAAAGCTTTATTAATAAAATATATTTGATACTTCCTATATTAAGATTATTTAACACACTCTTCAGGAAGTTAAACTATCTACTATAAGTGAATGTAAAGTACATACACATTAATAAAATGTGAACATATCATCTAAACACAATATTCAATATATATAAACTGTAAAGTAACTCAGAATTTATTTTCCATATACATTTACTTTTTATTGTACACATCGACATTTGAGCTATTCCTGACAAATATAACCAGACAATATCATTTTTTTAATGTCACCAATGTTGTCGGTTAAAATCATATTTATGGTAAACTAATAAACTGTTAATTGTACTTTTTTCTTTTAAATGACGAAACATAGAAAAATGTACCTCCAGACACTGGGCTATCACCATAAAAAAAAAATCTGTCCGGTACTTTTTGCGTGATTGGCGAACAAACGAACAGACAAACAAAAAATCTGTTGAGTGGTGTTTTAGCTTCTATAATCGATATGTTAACCGTAAACCTAATTTTTATCTTTTTTATATCTTTCATGTACAGAATTAACTTTTCTATCCTTTTACTATATATAGAGATGATTTATTGACGGAGCCTAAGCGATGTTTAACTGCGATTTTAAATGATTAATTACATTATAAGACATACGATAATAATATATCAGTACTATATATAAATGTGCAATTGTTAGACGCGTTTCATTTTATTCTTAAATAGAAAAATGTCTCAAAGGGATTCTTCATCTGGTCAGGAAAAAGGACACACTTATGTACAATGGATTTTCGCGTTATTGGGTACGTACGGATACCAATACCTATTATAAATTATATACCTAAAGAGTTTGTTTGGTCACACGCGCTAATCTCAGGAACTACTTGCGGTGCGCGTTGAATTTTTTTTTTTGTTTGATATCTACTTTAATTATCGAAAGGTTATCGATTATATTACAACATCTAGTCCAATTATCGAGGAATGAAATTACATAATGTTAATAGTTTCAATGTTCTGTCTGATGACTGTGGTCACAGTAAGGTAAGCTACAGGTAAAAGCTAGTTGACTTATAAATGAACACGCCATAAAATTCAAACTACGAGTATTATAATTAAAACAAAAAAAAAAAACGAATCAGGTTAAGTGCGAATCGGACTCACCACCGAGGGTTCCGTACCAATTTCAGAATTATAGGTCAATGGAAAGTACAACTTGAAGTTTCTAAGCAGAGAAACTTAAATTTGTTAACCACTAATTTTATATGAAATGCATTATAATATAAGTTTGTAATGTTTTTTTTATGAAACACCATAAAATTTTCACTTTTAGGTTTTTTTTTCTTTATTAGAATAAAATATAAGTGTTCTTTAAAGTAAAATAATCAAATATTATATGTAAGTGTTAGTTCTTTTTCTTCTTCCTGGCACTAATGTTATCGTGCCAGAACTTGTCAAGACCGTGTAAAGTGGATAAGGTCAAGTAGGAGTTATTTAACTCTAACCACTTTGTGTGATCTTTAAAGCCCGTAGGGCTTTATTAGTTCATTAGCTGCCATGTCCTGCATCAGGACATCCACTAAGCATAACTGCTATGTTATTTAGGCGGAGACGTAAAAAGATATGGCTAAACAGAGACTGACCTTTATCTCAATGATATAAAGTGGCTGTTTTTTTGCAACCTCCAAGGATGCCTTAAGAAATTAGAAGAAAAATATAACTTATAAGAATTTTTAAGAAAGTTTCATAATTATTACAATTTAATCGTGATATTTATAATTAATAAAATTAAATTCATTTTTTAAAATCTAATTTATATATTTATATTTAAAGCCAATTGCACACTGCTGGTTTACGGTTTGGAGAGTGGATGGATTTCTCCAATCACTGCATTGCTTCAGTCAGAAGCTTCTCCAGTGGGACATCCAATGACTGATGGTGAACTCTCTTGGACAGCAAGTGTTTTGAGCATGACAGCTACTTTTGTCGTCATTACTTACTCGTATATCGCTGATCGATACGGAAGAAAGATTGGTGTAATCATCATTGCCTCTTTGGAAGGGGTGAGCGAAATTTATCATCTTAATTTTAATTTATTTAATTTTATATTTTTTCTTTATTTATCTTCAGAAAATCTATTCTCCAGATTTCATGGATGCTACGCCTTTTTCACTCTTCAACAACACTTCTTATTGTAGCCAGAGTATTTGCTGGTTTTGCAGCTGGAGGATCTTATAATATCATCCCCATGTACGTGAAGGAAATAAGCCAAGAAGATCTAACTGGAATACTGGGAACTTTTCCAATTCTCATGCACACCACAGGAATATTTTTAATGTATGTAATTGGAGCGTATTTGGATTATACGACTGTTATTATAATAGTCACGATATTACCAATAATTACAATTCTTGCGATGATTAAAGCTCCTGAATCTCCTGCTTTCTTGGTTAAACAAGATAAAATTGATGTGAGTTTTATATACTCGTATACTTACTTATTTTTTTTTTACACAAACGTTCTATGGAATCAGGTCAATAAGTGATATCAAAAACCGCAATCTAATTAATTCATCTAAAAATATCTTAGATATAAATTTAAACGTGCCTAGAATAGGACTAGAAACAATAAATATCATATACAATTAAGTAAAAGTAAACCGGTAAATTACTATAGCTATTGATTTTCTAAGCTGTTCATTTAAGGTTTCATCTGAGATAAAAAACATGATATGTAAATTCAATCCTTTAGGTATTTAACCCTTTAATAGAGATTCAAACATTTGAAATGAATAAACTATAAGGTCGGGGCAAAAGTATTCTCGTATTGTTCATACAAAGTAAAATATATTTTTTTATTTTTTTATCAGCTTCACGCTGTATCCCGCACACAGCAGAGTAGGCAGAGGGAACCTAGTGTTAAGACACACCGTTCCCCACTTTCCGCCGAGTTCTGGATGCATTGTGTGTTGAGTGGTGGAACTCAACGTCGCACTTTGCCTCGACACCAGAGCAAAGAAATGAAAATATAAATGTAAGTAAATATTTTATCTCCTCGATTGGGGATCGAACCCACAACCAGTCGATTTTACAGTCACACTCTGTGCCCCTGCACCACGACTTCTTTTTAGGTATATTTTTTTATTTATATATAATATGTATGTGCCGTTTTGATCGATGACTTGTTGCCATCTTATGGGTAGTGCCATGATCCCATTTCTGTAGAATTTTAAGATTTTTGATCAAAAAAAATCTGACAGGTAGTGTTCACAGTTTTCTTTTGAGGTTAGCTTTATGCTTCCTAAAGAGTTCTGCAATGACCAAAACAGGTGAAAATCTGATGGAGCAAGGTCAGGGCCATACGAAGGATGCATCAACACATCTCAGCCAAGCTCTCAATTTTTGCGTGGCTATAGATGAGTGCGGTCTGACGTTGTTATGGTGAAACACCACGTCCTTCTTATTCACCAGCTCCGGCCGGTTTTTCTCAATAGCTTTTTTTAACCTTGTCATTTGCTGACAGTAGAGGTCAGAAAAGATAGATTTACCCGGTGGCAGAAACTTATAGTGGACAATTTATTTCCAATCCCACCATACACTTTGTTCCGAATCAGGCCGGTCTTTGCCATGGTCTGTGGGGCTTGCCCATGCTTCGACCATGATCTTTTTCGCACATTCTTATCGTAAGTTACCCATTTTTTTTACCCGTAGTTAACTGTTTAAGAAATTGTTCAGAATTGTTAAGTTTTAACAAAGAATCGCAAATGGAAACACGCATTAGGTTTCTCTCAGTGAGATCTGTGGTAACCAAATTTCAAGTTTTTTCTTGTACCCAGACTTTCGTAAATGACGAAAAACTATTTTATGATCATCATCCAATTCTTCAATGTTGTAGCTATTAATATGTCGATCTTGCTCCATTTTTTAAAAGATGTTACTGATACAGTATTAGATTATCTGTAACAGGGAGTCCAGAGCGAACCTCATTTTCACGCAAAAATTTCCAGACTTGAAACGCTTGAAAACATTTGTGCTACTCTTATTGATATCGCAATAGGTCCGTAAACCGCACGCATTTTATTTGCGGCGTTCGTTGCATTTTTACCTTGCGTCGCATGTGTGTCATTTATTGGTATTAAAACCAGCCAGTTACATTCAGTACAGCCAAAGAGGTTTAATTACTAATAATACATTCAAAATATGAAAATTCTTTTGCCCCGACCTATTAATATGAAAAATTATTAATACAATAAAGATTTTTTATGTCGAAAGTTTAAGTACTATAATTTTCCTGTATTGGTAACTTTACAGAAAGCTTTAGAAACAGTAGCGTTCTTGCGGGGCCTTGAAAAGGATGATTTGGTAGTGCAGAAAATAGTTGACAGCATGATTAACGAAGAAATGCGTTTCAAATCTCTACCAAAAATTACTTTTATAAACATATGTAAGTAAAATTAAACTAACGTTAAAAAGGATATACAATGTTATATAGACGTATAGATTATATCGACATTAAAAACACATACATACCAACTTACTTAAAAGTATTTTTTGGATGAATATAATTCTGGATAGTGGGATACAATCCTATGATTACGTTAACTCAATCGAGGAAAGGCAAATATTTATAATATGAATAATCCAAAGACGATTGTTACCCACAACCGCCACTGTATATGAGTACCATACTTGTGTTACTTAAAAAAGAATGACTTTACTTTCAGTGAAGAATAATAAGTGGCGTCGTGGCTTCATTCTCATAATATCTACTTTTACATTCTACGAACTAAACGGAGCCTTCGTGATTGTAACTTTTGCATCTAAAATGCTGGCATCTACTGGTATTCAGTTCGACATCAGTCCTGAGGTCCAATCGCTCAGTTTCCCTATTGTAATGATCATCGCATCATTGGGCTTGGCATCTTGCGTTGAGAGATGTGGGAGAAAGGTGAGAAAATTTGATACTCCATTAAAAGTAATATTTAGTTAGGTAGTAGGTATATGTTAAATACTAGACGTTAAGAGTAATCCTTATGCTTTTTTGCATAATTTTGAATAAGTGTTATCCGATTGAAATATAGCTAAACTGTAACGTACCTTCTAAAAATTTAATTCGTTACAAGGACATCATAGGCATATAACAAACATAAAAAAACAAAACATGATTAATAGAAACCTGATTATTTCATGGAGAATATTGACAAAAACATCTCTACCATCTTACTTTCATCACTACAGCTTCACGCTTTTTCTTGCATAGCAAGATAGAAGAGGGAACTTAGTGTTAGGACATATACATTGCGTTTGCAATCAAATGTATGTTGTGTTGTGTTGTGTCATTGCATTATGAAACCTTCAAATATTACACTTGATAACACTTTTTATTATTTTTCAGCCCCTTCTTATAATCGCATACTCACTTACCGCTATATCTATGTTCTCCTTAGCAATTATGATTATAGTCCAAATGTCTTATGGTAATGTACCAGAGTGGATGCCTTTACTTGCTCTCATTGTGGCGGTAGCCATGTGTAGTGGGGGTGTTTCACCTCTTGCTTTTATTGTCATGACAGAAATGTTTAATTTTCAAGTAAGTAATGAAGCTGCTATGTAAGTTAATTAAATACTATAATTGTTTAAACCTGGTGCTCCACTTGCATGTGTATTGAGAGATGGAGCTCAGCGCTGCGCTTTGCCTCGTTACCAGAGCGAAGAAATGAAATATTTCATTCTTATGAGTGGGAATTGAAACGACAAATGTCGCTTTTAAAATCGCATCGCATCGCATTCATTGAAATCAATACGTAATAATTGACGGGAAAATTGCGTAACATATATACAAAAAATTACTTACAGTCTAAATGCGAACCTCTTTTTTTAACTCGGTAAATAAATCATTTATATTTTTAGATCCGAGCCAAAGTCATGGGAGTTATTGTAACATACGCATGGTTTTTGACATTTCTATCACAAAGTACTTACACTGCAATGGCGAATGCATTTGGAGAGTTCGCCCCATACATTTTGTATGGAAGTGTAAACCTTGGGGCTGCATTTTTCTTTTTATTCTTTTTACCTGAGACTAGAGGAAAGACTGAAGATGAAATATTTAAGAATGTGAAGAATAATGGTGATTCAAGCAAAGCTTAAAGATTTTTGAAAAAGAATAATATAGTAAATAGTTAAAGCTTAGCAGGCTTAGACAAAGCGATCTTTAATCGTTAACATTTTAATTGTAATATTAACATCTCTTTAATAACGTAATATCTCCTTCGTGTGTTCTCCGTACTTCTTTCTCCTTCTTTTATATGAAGCCAAGTTTCTTTACAAAGATTGTGATTTTGAGGTGCTGGAGCGTTTGAGTGAAGTTTGAATTGTAAATAGTTTATTTTTAAGTAAAAATATATAATAATAAGTTTTTTTAAATAAAAATATGTTTTTTATTAATTCTGTTTTATTTCCTTTCAACATCGAAAACTATACAGTGGAAGTGATCAGCACCACTTTAAATGAAACCAAAGTTTTAACTACTCCATAAAATCCTAATACAATTAATTTTTTTCCCCCAAAATTATATATATATATATATATATATATATATATATATATATATATATATATATATATATATATATATATATATATATATATATATATATATATATATATATATATATATATAATATATATATATATATA
>DWLH01000211.1:0-27793 GCA_018249795.1 Heliconius telesiphe telesiphe | reverse complement strand
CACGATTATTACACATTTTAAATGAAACTATTTTGTATTATTATACATTTTTGGAAATCCGACGTTTCGAACACTTTGCAGTAGTCCGTGGTCACGGGTAGACTGAGGTGGCATTCGTCTGTCAGTTAACATAATTATTATATCAAACTACCGCCAACGATTTCTTAATTGCCTCGCGTACTGCCCTGGATTCCTGCATCTTGCTTTCTTGCTGTCAGGAAAACAGATGCATATATCCCTAGAATGATCCGCGAGGCTATTAAAATACAAAAGCATGCTATTTTTAATAGAGAGGATGGCTGGAAACTTTCTACCACTTGGGATCCACTCATAAAATCATTGCAGTCTCAAACTTATCATACCAGAGGACAAGATTCTGTCAGCTCATTCTGCAGGAATGATTGCATATGATGAAATTAAATAGTAACATTATTGATATTGTTGTTTAAATAAATATTGTTAAGGATATTTTTATTAGGGTACTACGACTAGTTCTATTAATGTTATAAATTTGAAAGTTTATGTATATCTATTCTCAAACACTGTTCAAAACAACAGTGTGTGAGGATGGATGTTTGTTCCACTTTCGAGCAACAACTACTAAACGGGTTTGGATTAACCTTTACAGTAATATTGTTTATATGTGATTTAATACACCTAAAACATTCGCTATCCTCAAACCTCATAATGGAAGGCGAGCTGGTCGATAGGTATGCGGTACTTGCGCGCGTAGCTCTGCTGCGCCGCCGTCAGGAACGCCTGCGGGAAGTAGAACCCTGACAGCCAGAACACCGTCGGCGGCCCGTGGCTGTGCCACTGCTGCAAATGTGGGAGGATGTGTGTTAGAAAGGTAACGGGACTCGCACTAGCGCCTCTTGGAAATCATGCGAGCGCTCTAACTCTGAAGCTATTTGTTCTTAACGAACTACGTTCAAATTCTTATACGCTTGATGGTCCTTATTTATACGAGTAGATGGTAACAACATAGAGACGTTCTAAGAAGCGTATACAAATTTCAACGTGTTTGGGCGCTTTAAAATGCAGCTAGGCAAAACAACCTATTCTAGGTAGAGTTAACTCATAAACTCTGTCTCCTTTCCGCCCGAATTTAAGACAGTGCACGGCAGAACTCGACGAGTTTAAAAACTTAACGCCGCGCATTACCTATTACCGAGTGAATAATTGAATGCGTCAGATTTCACTTTGTACATTACTGACTATGTAATTACGCATACTATGTATGCAAGTAGGCATTATAATGTATTCTGAGTAAAAATTAGGGACAAACCTGTAAAAACTCAAGTCTTTCAAGTAGATCATTAAAGTAAGAAGCGAGAGGCTTGAGCGAGGGGTAGCTCTTGCCGGCCCACAGCGCGGGGATGCGCCCGCGCACCATACTCGTCAACACCTCTTCCGTTATGTCCGTTAGAACACTTACACCTGTATATAACCAATTTAATCGGTTAAAATAAAATAAAACGGCTTAGTGACCTATACACCAATACGAGTAGTTAAATATTTCTAATATCCTACTAGATAATATTTTGTAACATATTATGGTGTCTGAAAAAAAGACTGTTTTTCTGTTGGTAAATTACATCATTTTGCCAGTTGAAGAATTAGATTTGATATGAGTGGTATGGGGCTAAAATGAACCCAAATAAGGTTTAACTTCACTCGTTATACTTATAGATTTCTTGCAATCTTTATCAAATTTACATATGTAAATGCAAGACATATCGTATAATATATAATTTAAGTATCAATTAATACAATACGATCATATGTAGATTAGGTGTGGCATCGAGAATTTCATATAGTGATCTTCAAGGAATCTTTTTGGAATGGAATTTAAACACAGGCTACACAAATCTGTTTATAGAGTTACAACAGATTTGTAGTGTGACGTGACTATAAATGCGACGGTTGTGGGTTCGATTTCTACTCGGGGGATGAATTATAATTTATTCGTTCCTTCGCTCTGGTTGAGTTCTGACGCTCAACATACAATGCCTTATAAATTCGATGAAAGGTGGGGAACGCATTGTTTTAACAGAATGTTCCCTCTGTCTCCCCTGCTATATGCGGGATACAGCGTGAAGCGTAAAAAAAATAAAAAAAAAATACCATTATAACAAAAGGAATCCCTGTGAAAAAACAAGTAAAACTGAAATACGAAATATTATGTCCACGTTACTTATTTTCCCTTCGATGTCTTTAAGTCCACAGTCTATTTATTCGCAATCAAATTTTTCTTTGCAAAAGAGGTCAATTGTAAAAAAGATTTCCCTTTGTATAAAGAATTTGTGGTTTTATGTCCTTCAAGTGTGTACATTTTTATCGTAGAACCTTTACAAAATTTTTATTATATAAAGATTAATTTTATGTAGGCTGAGTTTTCCTTTCATATATTTTTTTGTTTAAAGTACTATATATATGTATTTAAATAAAGTTGGAACGAGATTACGAAATGAGACACATTTTACAATTCAATTAAAAGAAGGAATTCATTATAGTCGTCTATAATGAGATTTTGCATTAGACGTTCTGTGAAACCAAATACAATATGCATAATTTGATTTTATGTTTATCTATGATAAAGACAGAGGAAAAGAGATGAAGAGAGAGAGAGAGAGAGAAAGAAGAAATGGAAGAGGAAGTACGAAGATTGGCGTGCACATTATACAGGATGGAAGAGGTAGCGCTCCTTTTACGGAAACAGCATATAGGGTAAAATATTTCAAACCCATACCTAAAGAAATTAATCAAGATACCGTTGAGGTTTGAGTTTAGACGTAGGATTTTTTTTTCATTTCACGATGTTTATCCATAACTGTATTTCGTGTGACGCAGTTACGCATAGATACCAATAACGTAAACACATACTACCACAGAAATGCTACTAAAAGTTAAACAACTTTGAGCTTTGCCGCCAATACCTACGACTCGATGTCGGAATGAGGAGTATGCGGCGGTTTCCCTTTGATAGGTTTGTGTGCGTGCGTCGTTCTTGAGAAATAGCGTTTTATATTACAACAATAATTTTATTATTTATTTTGTTTGAAAATATCACTTTTTCATTTTTGTGATTTTTTTAAAATTGTATTAGGCTTTTATAGAGTAGTTAAAACTGTGTTTTATTTAAAGTGGTGCTGACACTTCCAGCCTGTATATGTTACACTAAGATGTATGAGTATGATTATTACCTTGCACGGCGCCAATGACGGCCCTGGAGCTCGAGCGCACCACGTTGACGAGGCGCTCGTAGCGGGCCGCCTCCTGGATGACGACGATGGACATGGGCGTCATGTCGGCGGGCTTGATGTCGCCCTCGTGCGAGGGCCCGCGCAGGATCTGCTGCGGCAGGCGCGCCAGCACGTCCTCCGCCACGCCCATGGCCTGCTGCTCGGGGGTCGCGCCCGCGCCGCCCGCCGCCATCGTGTCCTGCTCAAATATCATATCAACGGGTTTAAAGTTTCAGTTGTCAGAAAAAAACTATTAGGCTGACACAGACGAAATTTATACCGTATATACATACATTTTATCTGAATCTTATTATATTAATTGCATGAGTATACAAGTATTTTATTGCAAAATAAGTGTTGCTGAATCTAAAATGTCTTGTTTTATTTATTTTTTAAATCGGTCAAAAAAGGTCTAAACGACAATATTAATATATTTTTTTTCGAATGGACTTTATTGCTGTTGACCTGAGTGACGAGAGTAGCTCGCCCCTGAAGAAAAAGTACGAGCTTTATGGACGCTCATGAAGAGTTGGTGATCGCAAGGGAATGCCTTGTATACCATAATCAGGGGGGACTTCGACCGTTGGGCCCCGTCACCCCGAGGCGCGGACTGGCCACGTCACCTTCTACGGCGGCCGAAATTGTGTCGTGAAACTGAAAAATGATTCCTAAGTACTGGGCGTTTGCGGCAGTAATCCAGAAGGACGCTGCGAGGGCGTCGAAGAAGCGGGTGAGGAGCGTACTTACACGCTTCGACAGTGAGTGGGTTGGAGTGGGAATCCGCACGCTCGTGGTAGTGCTTGACTAGGCGTTTGCAGAATTCCTTTAACGATTAGCTAATTCAAAATCTTTGTGTGGGTCCACGTTGCGTACGCACCATGGGCATCCCCGGTCATACGGAGGAATTTGTTTTGGACTCTATGAAGGAGGCCTATTTTAGTGTGTGCGAACACGATACAAGCATAGGCCATGATGGGACGGATGCAAATTTTGTACAATGTCAGCTTGTTCCGAAGTGACAATTTACGCCGCTTGTAAATGAGTGCATGCCTGCTCATAACGTATGTAGCCTTGTCTCTGACATACGTGATGTGCGGCCGAAATGAGAATTTTGAATCTGGTAAAACGCCTAGGTATTTGACCTGGGATTTCCAGGGGATGCCTGGTTTGCCTTGATGCTAAATAGTGGAGACGGTCTCGTAACGCTGGAAAGGAACGAGGAAAGAGGACGACTACGCTTTTCTCCGGGTTAACCTGAAACCGTCACTTGCTGAACCAATCGCCTAGGGCATGGCATGGCAGCTTGTTGCAGTCTTTCGGCTAGGATCCAAGCAGAGCCGTGTGTAAAGTGGTGTTGCGATGTATGCCGACACATCGCAAGTTCGACTTTATCTGTACGCGTAATGTCGCTGATGTAAAGCGCGTATAATCATCGTGAAAGTGTGGAGCCTTGCGAAACTCGGGAGCAGACGGCTCTAGAGGACGATAGTGTCCCTTATAATCTATATCGGAACGTGCGATTCGACAAGTATTCACCAATGATGTGAACGAGAGAGTCCGGCAGTGCCATACGACGGAGCTTGAAGAGCAGGCCGTTGTGCCAGACCTTTTCGATGGCTTTGGCTATGTCTAAGCAAAATAGCAGCCGTGTCGCTGCGAATTGATCTACGGACGTTATATTTCGCGATGCGTTCCGTAAGCCGGTGAACTCGGTGTGCTGGGATCTAAAACCGAACTGTTCATTGACGAACAGTTGTTTTGTCTCGACTATTTCTTTTAATCTGTCGAGAATGATTCTCTCGTAGACTTTCCCTAAACTGCTAATGAGACTGATAGGTCAGTAGCTAGAGGAAAGGTTGGCGGGTTTTATAGGCTTGCGAGATCAATTAGCCTTTCAACTGTCGATATAATTATTTGAGAGGTGATTTGTTTGATATACTCTATGAAAAGTTGAATTTTGATATACTTTCTATATATTATTATATAGTACTTTTACAGCTCCACACATTATCTTGCTTAAAGAAATGTAAGCAGAGGGCGTTTTATATTAAGACACAGTTGAAGAACCCATGCATTAGTGTTTTTTTTTTAGCAAAGTAGACGCTAAGTTGGTTATAATAGTTATATTTTTTTTATATTTACTGTTAATTAAAAAAATAGCTAAGAAAAGCGTGCTAAAAGCGATATTTGAAACATTTTTATTAATAATAAATTTATTATAAATACAAGCTTACCAAATATTGTTTCATGCGGTCCTTGTAACAAAATGAAATATATCATGATTAATGTGTTGTATAAAAATATAATAAATTTGTTGAAATTTAATAATTTTTCACTCACCGTGCGATCCTCGAGTCCGACGAAGATTGATGAATGAAACAAACAGGATAATGAAAATACACTTATTCTATTTAAATAACATTTAACTTAATACTTAAAATTTTAAATGGTACTTTATCTAATTATCTAATCTAATTACTAGTATAATATATTTTTAGTCAAAGCTATATATTTTTAGTCATGTGTTAAAAAATGTAGTTACGATGACCGTATTTAACAATCAAACCAAATAAAGGACCACAAAAGATGAGATACCATGATTATTACAATAGTAGTTGCAAAGACCGATATTTGATAGTCCAATATATAAAGTACCTGGGTAAGCACAGCAGTGTTGAGCAGGTCCTCAGCCTCGCGGAAGTGTTTGGTGATGTCGGCGTTGGCGTGGAAGCCGAACACGCTGGGCGGCGTCGCCACCGGCAGCGAGCGCGCGAACGCGATGAAGTCGCCGTGCTCGCGCAGCGTGGGGATGTAGTACGTGCCTTTATATATATAAGTACTAGCTTGCTAACTATAACATGGATTGGCCGTTAGATTGCCCATAGTGTTACAGTCTACTTTTATATCTTTCTTGAGTAATCAAATATTTTTCTATATAAATATAGTTCTATATGCTGTTGTACTATGGATTGTTTATCAAAATTATTGATAACTCATAAAATATGACTGCTGAAAGCATTTTCACTTACTCTTATGTTCACGTTTAAAAGTATTAATATTTTACAATACAAATACCTCTTTCTGGCAAAATCTCGGGGTACAGTACGTGCTTAATCTAATAAACGATGTACTTCCTATAATGTGGTAAATTGAACATGCGGAATTTCGAACGAAAATCTGAACTGTATTTAATAATGACAACCGATTTTGCCAGCTTTATACTCGATAAAAGGTTATGTAAAGTACATCGTTTGTATAAAATATTATTATTCTCACATGGTACAACGACTACTATTTAGGATTATTAACTTCTAACTTTCAAATAAAAAAACAGATTGCAAAAATGATGAAAATTATCAACACTTATAAAAATATTAATGACTGTGTATTTTATTATTTTCATATCACATGATGCAATTTGATATGATTTAGAAGACACAGTTAAATGTAGGCCGTTTGGTACATATTTATTAAGAAAACGTATCAAAGTTTTTTTAAAAAGTATTTTTCTTTCCTAAGTGTGGAATAACACTTTAAAAATGTTGCAAAACGTTTGTTACATATTTGTAAGAGAGTCAATAAATTCAAATAATAAATAATTCAATCAATAATAATTATGATTAAGCTTGCTTTAAATGAATTAAAAGTTTTTCCAACGTTTTTCGTCGTTTAAGACTTTCAGTTTCAGATTATCGAACAATGACTCTTAGGCATGAAAATTATGATTATCATTATAGTTTAAAAAGATTCATGTCTTAAATTTGAAAATAATATTTGATCAATGGTTTTAAGGTACATTTGGTACAAAACTATCTAAACGAAAATTAAATTGCTCAAGTTTCCGATCTTGTATTATATTTATGTATACAATATTAAGATTGACTTAATCTAATCTAGCTTCACGCCGTATCTCGCTGTATCGCCTAGCGAGGTAGTCAGAGAGTCCCTGCATACCTCTTTCACCTCGTCCACTGTCATCAACCTCTTTTATCTTTTACCTCTATTGACTTAAGAATATAAAATTATCACATGTCTATGGTGGCAACATTAAATGTACAATCTCATAGAACATTGACGTATTGTTATTAAATATAAAGACTTATGGGCTTTTATGAAATTTTGCTTAAAGTTATTTTGACGACAATTAAGCGCTTGTGATACATATACGCTTGTGATGTATAATGTATATGGGTATTATTTAATATAGTATTTATAGTATTTAGGAGTTTTAGATAATTAAAGCACTCACCGGTCGGATCTAGTGAATATTTCTCATCGCCGATAGCATCGGGGTTGTAGAACTTGTAGAGTATGGTGATGAGACAGCGGCGGTCCCAGTCGTCGGTGACGCGCCCGCCGTAGTTGCACTCGCCGGTCAGATATCGCAGCGCTACGAACTGCACGTCCTGCGGTCATACGTCAACATGAGAGGTCGTGCTCGCCGTCATCTGACAACATTTCAGTGTAAATTTCATGGTTGCGACTTTGATCCCAGTTAGGCAGTTAGTATAGGGAACAGTATCGGAGTTTTAACAACATAACCTCTGCCTACCCTGGGGGATGTAACATGAAGCCAAAAAAATAAATAAACAGAGAGCGACGTCAAATTCCATCATACAATATATATTATATAACAACGTCTCTGTTTAGGTTAGGTACTAACCTAACGTTTATACGAAATATATTACCCACTAGGAGAATATAAATTATTATAATAGGTCGGGTCGGTACAAAAGTATTTTCGTATTTTGAATTCATTATTAGTAATTAAACCTCTTTAGCTGTACTGAATGTAACTGGCTGGTTTTAGTACCATTAAATGTGACATTCTGAAGATGCAATAAATAAAAACAAACTAGTTCCCGCCATTTTTCAATTGTTTTTCAAGCAAGCAAATTGAACGAAGTGAATTTGTGATGAAGAAATTCGGTACATTTTAAAGTTTTATTATAAAAAAGATAAAAATGCTACGAACGCCGCAAATAAAATTTATGCGGTTTACGGACTTAATGCGGTATCAATAAGAGTAGCACAAACGTGGTTTAAGCGTTACAGGTCTGAAAATTTTAGTGTGAAAGATGAGGCTCGCTCCGGACGCTCTATCACAGATAAAATCAGTGCCATCTTTGAGAAAGTGGAGCAAGATTGACATATTAGTAGCTACGACATTGCTGAAGAACTGGATGTTGATCATAAAACAGTTTTACGTCATTTATGAAAATCTGGGTACAAGATAAAACTTGACATTTGGGTACCACATGATCTCACTCAGAGAAACCTAATGCAATGTGTTTCCATTTGCGATTCTTTGTTAAAACGTAACGATTCCGAACCATTTCTTAAACAGTTGATGCGGGTGATGAAAAATCGATGACTTACGATAAGAATGTGCGTAAAGATCATGGTCGAAGCATGGGCAAGCCCCACAGACCGTGACAAAGCTCGACCTGACTCGGAACAAAGTGATGCTATGTGTATGGTGGGATTGGAAAGGAAAAGCTCACTTTTCCCACCGGGTAAAACTATCGATTCTGACCTCTACTGTCAGCAACTGATGAGGTTAAAAAAAGTTATTGATAAACACCGGCCGGAGCTAGTGAATAGGAAGGGCGTGGTGTTCCACCATGACAACGCCAGACCGCACTCATTAATAGCCACGCAGCAAAAATTAAGAGAGCTTGGCTGGGATGTCTTGATGCATCCTCCGTATAGTCCTGACCTTGCTCCACCAGATTTCTACCTGTTTCGGTCATTGCAGAACTCTTTAGGAAGCATAAAGCTAACCTTAAAAGAACACTGTGAACACTACCTGTCAGATTTTTTAAATCAAAAATGTAAAAATTTCAACAAAAATGGAATCATGGCACTACCCATAAGATGGCAACAAGTCATCGATCAAAACGGCACATACATATTATAAATAAATAAAAAATATATACCTAAAAAGAAATATTCTATATGTAAATGTTAACCCAGTGTGAGACACATCTTGATCACTTGATTTGGCTAGGTCTATTTTAACTATATGTCTTAAGTAGGAAAAGAGCAGGAAGTCAAATCAAGAAAAAATCAAGGAAATCCATTGACGATTAACGGTTCATTAAACCTGAGTTTTTTTTCTTTTTTTAATAATGATTGAAAATGATTTATTAGCAATTCAGAGATATTTAAGTGTGTTAACAAATAAATCTTTTCAAGAATAATAAATATTTAAGTATTATTTAATGTGTCGTCCGAAGATATTTGTATGGATAGACGCTTAGAGACAGCTGTGTCCGAAATCCGTGACGTGAATTGTAACTCGTTGATGTTACAAACATAAAGTTTCATATTTATACACAAGTACAACTAGTAAGGGTAGCTTTTATTTATATATTTATATATATAATGTTATTATAACATTTATTATTACATACAAGAGTAAATATTTATTTATAAAAGCTAACCATAAAAAAGAGATAATATTTTATTTTGTCTAGCATTTTAGAAATATTTTTTTTGGTAATATTTTAATTAAAAGGATTGTATACGTGTTACGTAGAAAACTAAAATATTAACCTATAATAAGTATAAGCATTGAAAATTCGTTAAATATTTATGTAATTTACCTCTCAGATGTCCAGAATTACATAAATATGGAAGATAGAATCAGTAGTTTCACGTTTCTTACCTAGTGTTAAGAGACTTCGTCGACCAGAGCAAAGAAATTAAAAGTTTTTAAATCGATTCTTCCGAGTGGACCCAACACTGTCGTGTTTAGTTATACGCTGTTTCTGTGTTTATAAAGACGGCCTAAACGTGGAAAGGAATGGACAGCATACTTACATCATACTCATTAAGGAACATATACAGCTGTGTAACACTGATGCGTAGATCGGTTTCATTGAATTCATAACGTATGTTCCAGCCGAGGGGTCCAAACTGACGTCTCTCTTGTACCACCGCGTGGAAGAAGCACAACGCGAAGAGGAGCTTCTTAAATATCTCCGATTGTTTGTTGCCCTCGAACCATTCCAGGTCGTTGATTGGATCGCTTTGGTAGGAACGAGCGATGTTTGCCCGGAGGCCTGGAATTTAAAGACTTTTTTTAAAGCGTGCATCCCGCATAAAGAAAGGTAGGTAATCCTAGTGCTAAGACACTCCGTTTCCGCTTTTCCGCCTAATTTTCTAGACATTGCATGTTCATTGCAACTCAATGCCGCGCTTTGCCTCGATACTAGAGCGATGAAAAGGAAAAAAATCACGTTCCCCGGTGGGATCCAGCCTACAACCGTCAGTATTATGTAGAATACGCAAACTCTAATTATAATTTATATTATAAGTTTTCATTAATATGTACCCTACATCTTTTACTCTTTTAAAGTGACTTTTTTAACAATATAAAATGTAGACTCTATTTACATAAAATTACCTTGAGGAGGTTCATTGGTCATCTTGACTCCGTTCTGCAGCACGTAGACGGGGAAGTGCTCCGCCGGGTACGACGTCAGCCACAGCCTGAAGTCGGGGTGCGTCGAGTCTGGCGTCAAGCCTTCGCAGATCTTATTTAAACATTCATATCATTTTAGTAACAATAACTATCTAATTATTTATTATTATTTTTTTATTTGTGTAACTAATACTCTTGGGTTGTGAGTTCGATTCCCACTCGAGAAAATCAAATATTTAATATTTTCATTTTCTTGCTCTATTAACCTTAATGGGAACGAAGTATCTTAATAATAGGTATCCAGATTTCCTCTGCCTAGCCCGCTATGTGCAAGTATTCAATTTCATTAATAAATATCTATTTAAGTTTAAGTTATTATAAACTAAATCAAAACAGACTTCAATAAATAGAGTAAAATATTGAATTATCTTCGTAAAATACGTATTAAAACCTTTTCCAGCATCGGCATCCAACTTTTGGCCAAGTGACAATTTTGCAGTACAACCCACGTGCCGCTGCGGACGCCCTCGTCGATCAGCTTCACCGCTATCGGGCCCTGACCCTGACCCAGGGACAGGGAAAACAGACGTGACGACCCGAAACCCTAAATTACATAACTAATACATATATATTTAAAAAAAAAATCTTTAATTATCTTTTAAATTAATTTTATTTCTTTTAAAATTTACATAATTTAAATAATAAATTATTTTTTATTTAAATATTTTAGTAATTAAATTTAAAAGTGTTGCTAACTAAATAAATAAATAAATTAGAAAAATACAAGTCTAGACTTGTATAAAAGTACCTGATCATCAGCAAACTTAAGTAGTGTACCCATAGGATCAGATCCCGGAGTTAGTACAAATAACAGTGGAATACAACAATGGGAATCAGCATAAGAAGACGCTAAGTCAAACAGTGGTGGCTCCACGAAAAGACGACCCATTTGAGCTAAAAAGAAATACATGTTAACAACATTTTAATTAAGATCAAGTTGAATGAAGGAAAGTGATGTTTGAATGCTAAAAGTAACCTTCGACAAAGTTTTGCACAGCCGGCACCATCATATCTAATCGCATGCAACGTAGGACCATCATTTTCTGAAACATTTAATTATTTAATATTTATAGTAGTTACTAGGAAGACACTTTTTTTTAGGTCTGTTTATTACTTCGTTTAATAAAATCTAGTATTACCAGATAGATACCAGTACTGATATATTATACTCATTAAGATTAATTAATAAAATATATTACTTTTCTAAAAATAAAGCAATTAACAAATGGACATGTAAACAAGAATCAAGAACTTCTAAAGGTTATTCCACACTAAAGAAATACGTTTTTCAGAAAACGTATGAAAACTTTAACATAGCGGGACTTGAACACGCACACAGTCATATGTTTTCATCAAAGGGTAGGAGGCAGAGGGAATCTAGTGCTAAAACACTCCGTCCTATATTTTCCGCCGAACTCTGTAGGCATTGCGCGTTGAGTGGTGGAACTCAACGCAGCGCATTGCCTGGACACCAGTGCGAAGAAATGAAAATATAAATTTAAATAAATATTAAATTTCTTCGAGTGGGGACCGAATCCACAACCAGTCGCGTTTACACTCACACACTTGTGCCCCTGCGCCACATCTATCTACATCTATCCTGCTGTGTTCGAGTCCCGCCACGTAATTTCGAAACAACACCTCAGAAAAGGTAAGCTCAGATAGCACGACGATACCTCAAACATGTCGAGCCGGGCGTGCCAGGGCGCCGGCAGCGCCCGCGCGTGCGCGTCGCCCGCGTCGCAGTACGCCTCCCACGCCGCGGCGTGCGCCGTGAAGTGCGCCACGATCCCCTTGAACTTCTCTATCTCGTTCAGCCTACGTGCCACATCGAACAGGAGACCGATCTTGTCATTGTTTATGCTAATTTATTACACTTTTCTAGATAAGCTCAGTCATGGAACTCTGAGTACCTTTAAATATATTCCATGTGGCCTGTCGGTATCCAATGCTGTACTTATCAGATCAGATCTTGTATCTTACCAGATTAGAGAAACGCATTATTTTTTAATATATTTTACTTTACAATGCAAAGGTTTTTATTAATACACCTTATAGTACACTATTTTATAATTGCTAATATATTAAAAATATCTTTGTGACGTACATCGCATATATAACATACAATATATAACTTCATTACTAGATTGAATTATTACAAAATCTAAGTTAAATGCTTAAGTACAAGAAACTAACCCATTAAACTCCGCCCAAGCCTGCGGACTGAGGAAGGTGACAGGGTTGGGGGGCACCACGCGGGGCTGCGCCCCCGCCAGCAGGAACATCACATTGGATTGCAACAGCTGGTCCTCCGCCACCATTATTGTCACCGTGAGGAGTAAGGAAAATACTAATTTATCCTAAAATATTAGTTTTATATATAATAAATGTTACGATACCCTCAATACCTTGAAAATATTCATGAAGTATTCAAGGAAACTTGAGAAATATTCATTCAGTGAGTAAGAAGGTAACATTTTTATGCAATGGGAAAGAAGTATAGGCCATGAAAATGGATTATAACATTTTCATCTCCGAAATCGATCTACGATTTATTATAACAGCATCTCAAAATCACTTTCAGATCGATCCCAAAATTGAGAGCGGTTTATATATGGGCAAAAGAACTCAGAACGCCCAGTGGTGTACTCATATAAGCAATTATAATATAACACATTAAATTATAATCAGAACTATAAAAAAAATCAAACAAATGGCGTTTAATTTGCAATGTTTCAATATTGAAAATAGCACAAACAACACACCTTTTCGAATAAGCTCCTACATATATTAGCATATAACGAGTAAGTAAAATGCGTGCGCAGTATGACGAGTCGCTCTTCGATGTCGTCCACTTTCTCCGTATTGTCGATGCTCGCCGTGAACAAGCCCTCGAACCATCCCAGCGAGTACTGGTACATGGGGTCGATGTGGGCGAGGGATGCTGGTTCATATACAATAATATTATGTTAAGGAAAATTATAAAGAAACTAATTAATTATATCAAAATAATATGATAATAAAATGAATTTTATATGGTTAGGCAATCATATGATATTCTCGATATGCTGTTTACATTACAGAACTTTATTTGACATAGAAAAGGCACAGCAGACGGTGAGTTTGCTACAAATTATTAAATGTATTTAGCTAAAAGAACATAACATTAATGGTTTTATCTGTTTTTTCTGTATGTATATGACTATTTGTTCATTTTACTAATCACCTATTTGAATGTTAACACTTGGTTACCTATTAGGAAAAACAAATTAGTAGAATGTACAGCAATGGGCACGTAGTCATTTCTGGCTTCATCTATCTGTTTTTCAGTAATCATGGCCACTTCTTGTTTTTCTTTGATCTCATTAGCCATATCTTTAGCTGAATTCAAAATCTATCAAAAAAATAAAATGTGATTTAATTATTAAAAATAATCTTTAATATCTAGTTATTAGGGTTCCGTACCTTTTAAGGAAAAAAGGAACCCTTATAAGATCACTTTGTTGTCCGTACGTCTGTCTGTTTGTCTGTCAAGAGCCTTTATCTCAGGAACGCTTGGAGATATCGAGTTGAAATTCTAACCATATACTCAGATCTGCGGCCCCATAATTTCTTGAAAAAATAATATTTCCACACTTATTTAAAAAAAAGCAGGGCAGGCAGAGGTTATTAGTGTTAAGAAACTCCATTCCCCACTCTCCTCCGAAATCTGGAGGCATTGTGTGTCGAATGGCGGAACTCAATGCCGCGAAAAAAGTTATGGCTGTTTATATCGCAAAAAATGCGTATTTCGACACTATCAGGGGTATCAAAATTCATAGCGTACTTCCGATTAACCTAGAATTATTAAATTTGGCAGCTAGCATCTACAGGTTATTACTAGTTCTGGAAAAATCTGAAAACTATACTTTTGTGGTTAAATCTTAAAATATTATTTTTTTCCTAAAATTTAATTTTTGCCTTAAATAGTAAAAACACGAATTTCGATACTATAAAGGAAATCAAAATTAATAGAGTACTTCCGGTTAACCTAGAATTATGAAATTTAGCACCTAGTATCTGCAGGTAGTACTATTTTAGTAAAAAAAATTAAAACTATACATTTGTGGTTAAATCTTGAAAAATAATAGCCGTAAAAGGGGGGGCAAAATTTGGTATTTAGGCCGCTAGTTCAAGTGAGGCATCATAGATAAAAGGGCTCTTTCTAAGCAAAGCCTGAATTTGAGAAAAAGCTCGAGATCTCCAATGTTTGTACGGAACCCTCGGTGGGCGAACCTAACTCGCGGTTTTCCGTTTTTTTATAGAGGTCAATTGTGACGCCGCAGGGGCACAAAGAGTAAGGAAATGAAATATTTATTAATATTGATATTTCCATTTTCTCTAGTGTCCAGGCAAAGCGCGCCGTCGAGTTCCGCCACTCAACACCGCGGAAAGTGGGGAATATGGGGAAAGCGGGAGTATCTTAACACTGAGTTACCTCTGCCTACTCTGCTGTGTGCGGGATACAGCGTGAAATTGATTATGATTTTTACAAATTACAAATTTTCTAGCATTTCTACATTGAATACGTTAAAAGCAAAAATGTAAAAACAATAGTATACCTGAACCGCCTCCTCATCCTCCAGTAAGTGCTCGGAGGTGGACAGCACGTTGAGTATCTTGCGCTCGATGTCCTGCAGCAGGCGGCGGTGCTCGGCGCCCTGCGTGGTGAGCTCGGCCTTGGCCTGCTGCAGGTCGGGCCGCTCGCGCGCCACCACGCGCGCCAGCAGCTGCGCCTGCAGCCCGTCCGCCGCCAGCATGAAGTTCACGAGCGTCACGCGCACGCCCACCTCCGGCAGGTAGTGCGGGTTGGCGAGCTTTGTGCTTATGTACAGTCTGTTGAATAATACAACTTCTAAAACAAGTCTTTTGTTTGTGTTTGTTTATAATGTACTCGATGGTATGCCTTTAGCTCATCCGCTAGTATACAATTGACGAGTGTGCTACTTCGAGCTTCGTACTTGTTTATTATAGACTACTACTACTAATTGCTTACGTAATTATATGTAATCTGTCGAAATTATATGCTAAGGCGAAAATTCTTTATTGCACGTAAAAAAAATTAAAAGTACAATTGTATGATAAGTTTGCAATATATATTTATATATATATATATAATCGGCTGGATTTGAGTACGTAGGGGTATTAAATACAATACAATATAGGGTAGTAAATAAACGTCCTAAATTTATTCGCTACAAATACAATTTGACTTTGACTAATGTGTGCCTACTGCGCTTCCACTGGCGAGTAATATCTAGCTATATACAGGATGGAAGTGTCAGCACCACTAAATGAAACCACAGTTTAAACTACTCTATAAAAGCCTAATACAATTAAAATATTTTCTTTTTTCCCAAAAATGAAAAAGTGATTTTTTAAACAAAATAAAGAATAAAATTATTATTGTAATATAAAACGCCATTTGTCAAGAACGATGCACGCACACACAAGCCTATCAAAGGGAAACCGCCGCATACGCCTTATTCCGAAATCAGTTGTAGGTATTGGCGGCAAAGTTCGTAGTTGATTAACCTTTAGTAATATTTTAGTAGTATTTTGTGTTTACGTTATTGGTATCTATGCGAAACTGCGCCACACGAAATACAGGTATGGATATATGTCCATACCTGTATTTCGTGTGGCGCATAAATCCTACGTCTAAACTGTTGAGGTATCTTGATTAATTTCTTTATGTATGGGTTTAAAATATTTTACCCTATATGCTGTTCCCGTAAAGGGAGCGCTGACACATCCACCCTGTATAATCTATTAATTTATTATTTACATCTTTGGGAATATAAATATGGTAGAATTTTATACAATATTTTAAAATATAGCAGAACATTTTTTTATGCAAAAAGACAAGGCAAGCGAGCGTTCTAGTCACCTGATGGTAAGTGATCGCGAGCTACAGGTGCGTTGCTGGCCTTTAAAGTGGAGATAGACGCGCTTTTTGAAGGTACCCAAATAGTATCGATCAGAAAGCACTGGAAGGAAGTTACAACTAAACCACACAGTAGTGGAGCGCCACATATCCAGATGGTGTGGATAGTATTTAAGTTTGGGACATACTGTGCGGTTAGAGAATTCGGCGGCAGGAAAAAGCTCGCTAGAACATTCACCATGATAGATACGGTAGAGAAGGCACAGCGAGGAGACATCTCTACGCAAAGCCAACGTGCAAAGCCTTTCTCAGATCATTGGGTCCCCAACGATTCAAACGGCTCTACGTTGTATGCGATCAAATGGGTCAAAATCAAGAGGTCAACAAACAAGGCCAATCGGAGTTTTGGCGTAAAGTACTGTCTCGCGCTGCTGATGATCTTTGTTCCAGTATCTATGAGGGTAACTTGGCCTTGCTTTCGAGATGATAGCGATGCCGGCAGTCGCTCGAAATGCTAAGGCCCAATGTGCTGATATTGGGCGCGGCTATAAGGCATACGTTTTGTTTTATTAAGCATTACATTTTAGACGCTTGCATATATGCGTAGGTATAAACATTTCATTTTGCTACTGTTTTTGTTGTTTACTTAATGTGTCGCTGATAATATAGAGCAGCAATCTTACTTGAAATCTTTGCTATATTCTACTATAGTATCTCCTATTTTGATACAGAGAGCGCCCCCTTGTCTAAACGTTTGTTGCTGTAGGAGTGGTTCTAGCATTGGATCTAACTCCTCTAGCACATTTTCCAATAAAACCTAGAAATATGAAATAAACATATGTTAATTGTTATAATGTTTACCGTAGCGTTTAGCGCTATGTTCTCTCTGACTAGCCCGCTTGGGATACAGCGTGAAGCTAAGTTAAGTTTAAAGTTAAGATTGGAAGATCTTAACTTTAAACTTAACTTAGCTTCACGCTGTATCCCAAGCGGGCAATGTATCTAAAATTGGTATGGTAGTTATCCTACAGTAAGAAAAAGCGTGAAGATGCCTTTTTAAATTTATGATACCGGTTGTCCAAATTGTACAGCATTTTCCAACACGCGGCTGAGGTCCGCCTGCGTCATGCGCACGACGCTCAGGTTGTTGGGCTTCTCCATGTTCTTGATCCAGCGGTTGGCCTGACCCTGAGGGTCGATCATTAGTGGCCAGCGGCGAGCCGTCCTGGAGGAAAAAATGGAATATTAGTATTTAATTAGTTTGATATATTTTTTTACAGACTAACAGGCCCTCTCTCTTGCTTTTATTAGCCGCAGCCCAAGAGTGAGTTAGGTAAACCTTCATCGTTATCATGCGTCGTTCAACTGTATAACGGGATAGTTAGAGGAAACCTAGTGTTACAACACTCCAAGTTCTCTTCAGTTTGATTATTACAAAAAAATAATCTGTGATTATAAAAAAAATTAAACTCTTGAAAAAAATCGATGTACAATTCAAAGTCATACGATAGTACTTTCTTATGCTAGTACCCTTTCTTTAGACTTTTGCATGTATTCATCAGTCACCAGTCAACGATCATTCATCATCTGTCACCCGTCATTCGTCAGCCGTCACCCATCATAACCATCATTGATCGATTGATTAGTCGACGATTGATGAATGTATTGTAGTAGTTACCACAGTGCTTCCTCAGATGTTTGTGATTTTACACTGCTATATGATTTTTAAATATCACTTCCAAGAAATTGTTGTATATAATGGAATGATAATAAACATTAAAAAACAGTCGATAGCTACTGCCTCTTCAAAGAAACACAAATGAAGCAAAATTTAAAAGTAAGGAATCTTTATAAAAATATATAAATCTTATTAATAATATTAATAAAATAATTTTAAAAAAATTAAATCAAAAAAATCAGCTTCACGCTGTATTCCGCACACAGCAGCGTAGGCAGAGGGAACCTAGTGTTAAGACACTCCGTTCCCCACTTTCTGCCGAATTCTGGAGGCATTGCGTGTTGAGTGGCAGAACTCAACGCCGCGCTTAGCCTCGACACCAGAGCGAAGAAATGTAAATATAAATTTAAGTAAATATTTCATCTCCTCGAGTGGGGATCGAACCCCCAACCAGTCGGTTTTACAGTCACACTTCGTGCCACGACTGGCCTCAATAAAATAATTAATCTACGTATATAAAATGAATATATTATAAACAAAACAAATCGACAAATGTCGATATAATAAATGTAGATACCTAATTTCTACACCTAAATTATCAAAAATAAAAATATACTTTAAAAGCTCTTACACATGAAATGACGAAAATGATACAAAAAAACTTACATAATAATAATAGCACTCTCAACACTGAAATCATCAGCGGGCAAGCCGTCGATGTTCCACTGCTGAATGGTGACGGGCTCCCCGAGCGATATAATTAAGCTGTAGTTGAGAGTGCACACGATACCACAATCGTGGCAGGCTTGGGCCCACTTCTTGACCTACGTAAATATTTGTAAAAGAAACATTATTAGAGGGATTGTATTATATAAACAAGATTTATGATTAATTATTTTATTTCATATCCACTACTTAATTAATTATTCCATATAGATTTTACTGGAAGTTAAAAAATTATATGTTACCTGTTCATTCCTAAACGCAGCTGTGAATGGTCCTAGATAGGCGATGATGCCAGCAGCGATTAATATGTCACCTATAACGTGTTAAATATGCAAATTACAAGTATTATACCATTTGTATAAATAAACGTTCTCTAGTTAGGTGTGGTGACGATATATGCAAAATGCCTGGAGAAGGTTGGCGAAAAGCTAAGAGCCGAATATAAGGTCATTGGCTGGCCATTGGTCAAACCTATGCTTAGAAATGAAGGCAGGCTGTTTATGATAGTGACAAATTAACGCCATTATTGTGAATTCTAATATGCTTAACTACATGCGATAACTTTGGCTTCAAATTTATTTTGTGGGATAATTCATAATATATCAAGATCAAGGCGGGAACAGCGACTCGGAGTTTTTTCAGGTGTTAAATTTATGAAGAAAAAGTTACAATAACGAGCTGAAATTTACACACAACATACCTGAGTTACTAATCTTTCTTCCTGCATTATCACTTTTCCAATGAAATCAATATAAAAGTTGTCTTATAATGTTTTTTAAAAAATGGGAAATGAGCCACTGTGTACCGGTACTGGTCTACTATAGACCAGTACCGGTACTCGACTCTGTAGTGCACAGTGACTCTATCAGTGCACAGTGGCTCGGCCGTATAATAGTCAATTAATACTATTTTATATATTCAGTTATTTGTATTTATTTATGTTACATTTGTCTCTTAAGCCTAATATTCATAAACATTAATCACAAAAAAGTTATAATATTAATTAATTAAGATTAACTTCAACACTTCAGATAGTTTCTAATAAAAACGATTCCACGTCGTATATCATCTTCGCAGCTATTTTGAATTTTCATTCTTGCGATGCGGCATTCTAAGAAGTAAAGAAATATAAATTGATAGTCTATATTAAGTGATGTGTAAATAAATTGACTACAACATGAATTTTAACAAACAAAGACTCATGAATAGACACTCACTCACTGTGTCAGTGCCACAGTGTACCTTTTAAATTAGAGTCACTGAAGACGCTGTTACCATTTTCAGTTCAATGGCGCAAAAATAATACCTAGTCTGCCAAAAGTTAAGCGAATCTATGCCACCGCATTAATTCCACTTTCTATCAAAATTATTACAAACAATAAATCTTAAAATATTAATGAATAAAGCAAGCAAACCACATAAATACTTACGTCACGTCGAATCGTCGTCAGAGATGGCGGGTCAATAGTTTGGGTATTCGGGTGTCAAACGCTACCGATAAAGGGAAACATATAAATATTGCTGTTTCATTTAGGAAATATAAGCGTGAGTCAGTGTACTCGACTGAGCCACCGTTCCCGACCCGACTCTACTGCTTTTCTGCAGTATGTGTAATACAAATGAGGTTTAGTATAAAATTAGTATTGGTACAAGTCAGTTAGCATGTAGCTACTTGTGTGTGGCAACTTAAATAACTTACCAGTAAGCGAATTGTAAGTTTCGCGCAGTGATTTGGCTATCATAGTCCATCTGGTCTTCTCTCCGCCTAAACCTGATATTAACATCTCTGCTCGTTTCAATTTATTACTGCAGTCCATTACTTCGTTGTCCAAAAGCCTTTGCTGGCGGTTCTGTTCTGATAGAGCTTCTTCTAGGCGACCTAGTTTCTCTTGAACCTTAAGAGGGAACAACATATTACTAGATCTATTATCTATACTTTATAGTATACCATTATTAATCGAAAAGAAAACTTATTATTGAATTTTTGACATTTTTATATTTTAACAAAAAAATATATTTGAATATTTAGATTTTATTAAGAAATATGTAAACACTATAAAATAATGATACTATAAATCAATATACAATTTATTTTAAAAAGTAGGTAGTCGTTCAATATGTAACCTCTTTCAATTGCGCCTGTTTGACAGCGAGCGCGGCCATGGCCTTGTCGTAGACAGCCTGCGCCGCCGCAAGCCGCTGCTTCTTCGGCGCCACCACCTTGGCCACTTTGTCGTATTTCGTCATTGCTATTACCCACTTGCACATGCCTAGATTTATTTAAAATGTATTATATTCATTGTTGTCCTGTAAGTCGATTTTTTTAGCTTCCCGCTTTATCTCTAGCGGAGTAGCCAGAGAGAACGGAAAACGCCACACGCTAAAGTCTTTGCACACCTCTTTCGCCTCGTCCACTGTACATACATGCATAAATATAAACAATGTTCTGTGTAGGATTTGCTTAATTTAAAAAATGATATCAAGTAACCTTCAGCGGCCACAGAGACGGCTCTAATCTTCTCCGGCACGAAGCCGTCGTCCTGCATCACGGTGTTCATCAACTTCTTCATGACCGGCGGCGGGATGTTGTCCTTGTCGTAGTTCTGTAGCGACTCGAGGAACTTTATGTCATTTAGCAGCTTCTTGGAGGGACCCCAGTAGTCTTCTATTGTTCCCACTCCGGACGGGTTCGGTATTTTGTCTGCTTTAACTTCCTATAATGTTTTTTATATGATAGATGCCAAATAACTCTTATTTAGCATTTATCATATAAAAATCTTCCATTATAAAAATATAGCTGCCAAATAAAGGATTTTCTATATATTATTATCTATTTTTTTTTATTTAGTTAATTATTATTAACGTTTAGTAAAAATATCACTTACCGGATCATCCTATGAAAGCAATATAAAAATAATATGTTAAATATTGTTTATAATGTTACATACATATTATAATATATTTTCTGCTAAATAAAATAAAATTTCTAAGAACTAAGATTCTCTCTTTATAAACAAATTTAAATAATTAGATTTAATTTTCAATAGACATAATGACAGATTTTGGAGCAATGGTATATACAATAATTACAGCGCATATGATATTTCTGCACATAATAAATATTTAGTGTTAAAAATAATAATTTATAAGTTTAAAAATCGCACCAAAACACGACGAAGGAATAAGTCATAGCGTGTGAAGTCAAGTCTAAGTAAATTTGTCAATACAAAATATCGTTTCGTTTCTTTACAAAAACGTGATGTAAATCACTCTGATTAGCATTCGACATATCATGGTGGCTTTCCGTATTTTGTAGTTTTATTTGTTAATAATAATTATTACTCCTACATTTAATAATAAAATAATTAATTAAATACATAGTTTTATACTCGATTCATTATGGCATGAGACAAAATATAAACAAAAACATTCTGTTTGTCAAACTTTATTGTATTTTTTTATTTGTATTTTATTTATTTAACGTGGAGTTTTCTATATAATAATAATAATAATAATAATTGTTTTGATAATATCGCATTTATATGGATACAAATTTTTCGGCCACGTTTCTTCTACGTGTTTAAGCACATTAATAACAGTCACTTTTTCCAATGAATTCAATGGACATTTCTTTGATCACTTTTTCTTCGGTGAAGAAAAAGTGCAAGCTTTGCTTGGTGACCAAGCCTTGGTCCAGGTTTACTCATGTTCTAATGTATGAAAATATCAAAATAACAAAAACAATATAAAATATAACAAAAACAGAACAACCAGAAAATTATAATATATAAATAAACTTAACAATACTTAAGTTTTTTACTTAAAAAAACAACAACAAAAATAAAAATAGCAACGGAATCCTGAAAATTCAATGAAAATAACGGAAAATGGTGGATATAATCGGACGGATGACAAAATGTTATAATATTAATAATATTAGAACAATAATGTTCTAATATAAATATTAATTACGAGATATAATTTATTTTTATAGTATTAAAATGTGTCTGAAGTTTGAGAAGAAATTGACTTTTAGGTGTTTTTACATATACATGACATATTTACTATTTGGTGCATACTAAGATTTTTAAATTTTAAGTTAAAATATTCCTGGCTTTAAATATGCAAAAAATCTTTATTTTTTATTATTGTTCTTTTTACTTACTACTTTTCGTTTTCGTTTCTTTTAACTTAATTACTTTTTTTTATTTACTATATATACAGTGTGCAATTTTATAAGATTTGAAAATATAAATATAAAAATTATTTCATTGATGTCCGCTAATTTAAATTGTAATTTTAGTAATTAATACTTATAACTTAATTCTAATAAATCACACGATACCAAAAGCAGTTTTTTGTTACTTCATACTATGTTTATATTATAAAAAAAATATAACTTATCTATACTACAAATTAATACAATTCAAACGACGACATTCAAATGTGACATACGTTTGGCATTTATTTTACCTTTCCCTAACCGTTCAGAATTTACTAACGAAAATAATTGGATATTACAGGATAGAAAAAAATTGAGAATATGGTAAAAAAAAAAATCTCCCCGCTTTACTGGTATTCTATTTCAATTATAAGATAATATTATAATACATTTTATGGCTATTTACAGTGTTATCAGCATTCTTAAGATATATATATTTTTAATTAATACTCCATCAAACCTGTCCTGTAAAAAAACCTTTTTTTGACATGTTTACCTTTTATCTTATGCCTTCGTGAATCGAGTATAGTGATTTTTATTAGATTTAATCATGATTATTAAAATTAATTGAAGTTATTTATTATCAAGCTCATGTTTACCTTACTCGTAAATAATATTGTCTTAACATATTTAATGATACGATCAAGAGATTTAAGTTCCATTTACTTACAAAATTGATATATATTTTCAAAGTATATATTTAAATGCGACTTACCTTCAAAATACAAATAGCCTCCATGACGAGTTTGATGCCCCTGGGGGGGCTCTTCATGGTCTTGATGAAGGTGATGTCCTGCGGCGTGAGCGTGTCGAGCGCCGCCAGCGCCGCGTTCAGTATGGGCATCGCCTCGGCCAGGTCCGCGTCGCACTCGTCCTTGATGCCTTGAGCCTCTTGCGCCTAATATGTAATAAATAAACATCTATTCATATTTTTCCCTTATTTATTGCATAATTAATAGAAATTATATGCAATTATTTTTTTAGCTTCACGCTGTAAAAGTATATGCTGGTAGAAAGACGGAACTAGTGTTGAGAATTACGACACACGGCTCCTTACACACCAGCCAATTTTCGAGATATAGTGTGTTGAACACCACGTTTAGTCTTGATACGGTTAGGAAGTGATAACAAGTGATACCCCCGAGTGGAAATCAAACCCACAACTATTGCATTTACAGGTCAAACACTGTCAGGTACTGTGTCATTGTGCCATGACGGCCTTACACAAATATTTTTTCGCCGAAGCCGTCGTAGCGTAGGGGGCATCGTCTGACTGTATACCCAGTTTTCGTGGGTGCTATTAAAAAAAAAATAGAAAATTTTCTTATAGTTTGATTAGATGCTATCTTGCCTGTTCCGCAGCAGCTGCCTGATCAACTAACACTTCAGCTTCAACGAGGGCCACTCCCTCTTTCTCCTTCTCGACTTTAGCGGTGGTCTCGGCCACAGCGGCGGCCCCCGCGGCCAGCTTGGGCTGCAGCACCTCCAGCGCCTCCTGGAGCGCCGCCACCGACTTGGACGCGATGGCGAGCTGGTCGAGACCGGTGATGTACCGCTTTTCACTTGTTAACAGCTCTCTGAATAGATTATACTAGTATTGGTTTCAAAATGAAAAAATATATATATTTTTTATTAAAGAATATAATTTATTCAATTTTATTTATAGTTTAAACATTTATAATGAAAAATTCATAAAATAAGAAGTAAATGCTTCATATTTAAAAAAATGTATTTTTTTACTTAAACTCTTCTCTAAATATAAAAGTAAAATAAAACAAGGTAAATATATTTTATTTTAGCATCATTGGCAATACGACAGTCACTCACGTTCGTTTCTTCCCTAAGAGCGACTTGAACATATTGATGAGCTCCAAATAGGCAGTAGGTGTGACGTAGTTGTACCGCTTCAGTCGGAGCAGGAACTGTCTGGTGAGCTGCTGCGTGTCGGTGTGGAACATCTGGCACAGCTTGATGGCCGTGTCTCTCTCGAGCTCCGTCAGTTCTATGTCTTTCAAGAACCGGGTTGCGACTGCGAGTAACGCGTCTGGTGGCCATTCCTGTTATTGTTATATAGAGATATATTTTACACAATAATAATCGTCATATGTGTGACTGTAAAACCGACTGGTTGTGGGTTCGATGCCCACTCGAGGAGATGAAATATTTATTTAAATTTATATTTCCATTTCTTCGCTCTGGTGTCAAGGCAAAGCGCGGCGTTGAGTTCTGCCACTCAATACGCAATGCCTCCAAAATTCGGCAAAAAGTGGGAAACGGAGTGTCTTAACACTAGGTTCCATCTGCCTACCCTGCTGTGTGCTGGATACAGCGTGAAGCTAATTTAATTTTTATTTTTATTTACATAAGATTATACAGAGATATTAGAGGCGGTCGATGCGCAGGAACACAAGAGCGCAACTGTAAACGTGACAGGTTGAATTATTATCATCTCTCCTCTCTGATGACAAAGAAGGCAAAACGTGGCGTTAGTTCCGCCTCTAGAAAATTCGACGGAAAATGTAAAACTGAATATTTTAACACTAGTTTCCCTTTGTCTATCTTGTTATAAGCAGAATACAGTGTAAAACTTTAAAAAAGGAAAAATAATACGTAGTTAGTTATTTTTCTAGAGACATGCATAGAATACAAAATGAACCTGAAACCAATCAATAGTGCAACAATTCACAAGCGATGGGAACTTTCGTATGCGAGTACGAAGCGACGTGCCGGCGGGGGACATGGCCAGCACTATGTGCAGCTGATCGCGCACTATGGACACGAAGTACGCGTACAGCGCGGTCGGGCTGCCGTCTGTTTGTAGCGACTTGTCGCGTTGACGGTCAATCTGGTGATGTTATAGAATTGTATATTGAATATATATATAAAAAAAAATATATATATATATATATATATATATATATATATATATATATATATATATATATATATATATATATATAAATTTGATTATTAATACATAAAATAAGCTTAAATTCTGTACTAGCAACCCGCCCGCGGTTTTGCTCGCTTGAACTAGTCATCATTGTCTAGACAATTACTTATTTCCTGATCTGAATTAATTTCATGTTCTAATAATTAATCAGCCAATTTATTTTGTAGCAATTTTGTAGAATAAATTAATTTTATGTTGACTATAAATTTTCATTTATCCTTTAAATAACATTTAAAATGTGCGTGCGTGCACAAACAAACAGACAAACCGACAAACAGATAAAAAAAAAATGGTTTAAGGTTCAATTACATTGAAAAAAGCCCCCAATAATAGATTTTTTGTTTTTCTTGGAATATATCTTCCACGTACACACAGTTATCATTATGAATAAATGTATAGATTATGTTAAATATTTAGAAAATGGTTACATATATTTAGAATTACAATTAGCCAATATCATGTATGTGGGATAATGAAATAAAAAACGAGGGACTCATTATAACTATTGCATAAAAGTTTTAGACTAGCCAATTAGCCGAACTTACCACACGCATTTTCTCACAAAGCTCAGCCTTTTCGTCAGCAACGAAAATATTTGGTACTTCCCCTGAATTAAGCATGTTATTTACATCCTCTAGAAAGCCTTCTTCTTTTATCTGGATTTTAAATATTTTAGTAAATATATTAAAAATATTTTATTCAATTTGCTTAATTCAAATTAGTAATTGCTATAAAAAATGACTTACTTGTGATTCTATAAACAAGAATACCATATGTAAATCAGGAGTACTTGATTTTCTTAATAATGTTTTCAAATCTTCACGCCATTCTGTTTTCCCGTATGTTCTGCTCATTTCAACCTGTTTTAAAACAACACCATATGGATTTGTAAACGAACTTTATATTGTTATTCTATCAATATTTTACACTAATATTAGAAAGCTGCAGATTGTTTGGTTGATCGCTAATATAAGAGTTTACTGATTTGATTATATTTTTTTATGAGTTAGTCTATTACCAAGAAATGTTGTAAGGCTACACTTGTCATCAAATTAGATCAAATAAAGATACATCCATATTCCGTTTTATCTTTAACGAACTATACAAATCAATCTAAATAGAAAAACAAATAGTTAATATAAGCAAAAAATAAAAGTTCTATCTATCACCATTTACAGATTTACATATATAGGTTAGGTATGAAGTTGTATTTCTTTTAGAATGCCTCTACACCAACTTTTTTGAATTGGTAACAAACTAATTAAAAGCTAGGTAAAAAATAAATTGACTAAATAAACGTAATAGACGAATACATAATGATAGTATGAATATCGCGGATAAATCTAACCTGGAAGAGATCATACTCATTGATGTGCGCGGCGAGCCTGGTGAGCGACTGCCGGCCGGAGCCGCCCAGCCCCACCAGTAGCGCGTGCGAGCGCGGCTGCGTCAGCACGCGGCACACGCGCGACACGTGCTCTATTGCGAACCTGACACACAATATGAATGTCGCGGACATATCTAACCTGGAAGAGATCATACTCATTGATGTGC